>CAUYLG010012858.1:0-51291 GCA_963573385.1 Cacajao melanocephalus | reverse complement strand
TGAACAGTGCTGCAATAAACATATGTGTACATGTGTCTTTTTTTTTTTTAAAGAAAGAAAAAGAGAGGAAAGAAAGTGAGAGTGAAAGAAAGAAAAAAAAGAATGTAAGAGAGAAAGAAAGAGGAAGAGAAAGAGGGAGAGAGTATAGTAGAATGACTTCTAATCCTTTGGATATATACCCAGTAATGGGATTGCTGGGTCAAATGGTATTTCTGGTTCTAGATCCTTGAGGAATCGCCACACTGTCTTCCACAATGGCTGAACTAATTTACACTCCCACCAACAGTATAAAAGTGTTCCTATTTCTCCACCTCCTCTCTAGCATCTGTTGTTTCCCGAGTTTTTAATGATGTGGTTTTGATTTGCATTTCTCTAATGACCAGTGATGGTAAGCTTATTTTCATATGTTTGTTGTCCACATAAATGTCTTCTTTTGAGAAGTGTCTGTTCATATCCTTCCATTAGGTCCCTTAGCAAATTAATCGTAGTTGTTTTGAACTCACAGTGTGATAATTCCAATATCCCTGCCATATCTAAGTCTAGTTCTGGTTATTTGCTCTATCTTTTTGAATGGTGTTTTTTGCCTTTCAGTGTGTCTTGTAAATTTTTTCTTGATAGATGGCCATGATGCACTGGGTAAAAGAAACTACTGTAAATAGGCCTTTAGTAATGTAGTGGTGAACTGTGGGAGAGGAGGAAGTATTCTGTCGTCCTATGATTAGGTCTCAGTCTTTTAGTGAGCCTGTGCCTCTGGAGTGTGAACTTCACAGATGTTTTTTAGATTTTTTTCTCCACTTTCTCCCTTAAGTGGGACAGGATATCTAGAACAGGCTGGAATTGGGTGTTTCCCTTCTGCCAGGTCTGTTAGGCTCTGACAAAACTCCAGAAGTTGGGCTCTGATCAAATAGTTTCTCCTGAGGGCCAGATATGTAAGAACAGAGTGCTCTAACATTTTTCAAAATATTTCCTTTTCCTCTTCCCCTGCCAGAAGCACAAGGGTATTTTTCTTCAACATTTACTGTGAGAACCTGGTCAAGCTCCTGTAGGTAAAACTTTCAAGAGCATAAAACACCATCCCCCATGACTGGATCCCCTGGAGTTTTTAATTCTCAGTCTTGTCCTCGCCTAGCCTCCAGAATTTGTTAATTACAGCTCAGGCTTTCCTCCCCTGGCACTGGCCCCTGTGGCGGTTTCTACTCCAGTATGTCATGGTACACTGTATCTGCCTGTCTGTTTCTCCAGTTTTGGAAACAGCAGTTTTCCATGTTAACAGGTCTAATAGTTGATTTTTCACTTTGTCCAGCTTTCCTTACTGTAGAAGCAGAAATTTAAATGGCACTAAATTTTTAGCAAGTAATGGAAGCACTGCTTATTTGCTACTACTTTGACCATGAATCATCTGAGAACTTGTGTTATGGACTGAATGTCTGTGTTCAACCAAAATTCATATATTAAAGCCCTACCCCCCAGTGTGATGGTATTTGGAGAGGGGACCTTTGAGAGATAATTAGGTCACGAGAGTAAGGCTTGGTCTTATGAAATTAGTGCTCTTAAAAGAAGAGACGCCAGAGAGCTTGCACTCTCTCTCTCCCTCTCTTTCTCTCTCTCTCTTCTCCCTCTCACTGCCATGTGAGGACACAGAGAGAAGGCAGCTGTCTGCAAGTCAGGAGGATAGCCTTCACCAGAACTCAACTATGCTGGCACCCTGATCTTGAACTTCCATCCTCCAGAACTGTGAGAAAATGCATTTCTTTTGTTTAAGCATCCAGTCTGTAGCATTTTTTTACAGAAGCCTGAGAAAACTAAGACTGCTTTCACCAAGGAATGCTGCTTGCAAGATTTTTGCATAAGGAAGAGCCTAATTATTCAACAACCATTTGTTGAGCATCTGGATACCAAGCACTGTGCTAAGCACTGGAGATAGTGGTGAACAACACAGCATTTCACCTTCATGGATATTTCAGTATCAAAGGAGAGATAACTAAACAAGTAAGGGAGGGAAGTTCATCACACAGACTCTCTCTCTCTCTAGCACATGCACACACACACACACACACGCACATTGCGTGTGCACAGAGAGAGACAGAGGGATAGAAAGAGACAGAGAGGCAATACTACAAAGGAAAGTCCTCCACTGGGTGCAATTTGGACCAGATAACTTTGGGATCCCTTTAAATTTTCCAAAGGTTTAGGTGTTGATTTGCTTAAGCCACAGTTCAAAAGCCCTGCCTGAGGGAAGGAGATCTGAGGGCCTGGAGAGCTTTGGGTCAAAGCTCCACTGGCTAAACATCCTTCCCAGGCTCTGGTGAGTGACTGGCCAACTACTCCTAACCACTTAATGAAGCTGATAGTGAGACAGAAAAGTCTATCTTTGCTTAGGCTCATCTAAGCTCTGCTTCTACCACACTTATGCGTGTATATCATTAGATTACATTTCTCAGTCCTTGCAGCCTGCATGAAATTTTATGTCTTTAAATTGTTTCCATCTATAATTATTCAGCCCTTCAGAACCAGAGATCAACTGTTAGTGGGTAACTGGTGCTGAATCACATGATTCACTGGGATAAAGTATGATATACCTGGCAGCCTGAAAATGCCAAAGATCCAGACAGTGTATTCTTAGAATGTTAGGAAGCATGGAAAACGTCATTTCTCATTGCAGAACAAAGCTTGGAAATGGAAGTAAGTCATCCATTTGTGCTAACACATAGCAGCAGTTTCATCACTGAAAACACCAGAGCCATCAAAAGACAACAGTACTGCCCTTTGACTTCCATTGAAAAGCTACATATATCAGTTCCCTGCTTAGATTCTCCAGTGACCTTCCTTCTGATGCACAGAAGCATCCAATGTTCAGTCAATAACCTACAAGGACTTACATGGCCTCTTTCAGCCAAGTTCTCTGTGCTTTCCCTTGCAGCCTCCTCTTTCTGGAACTTTCTTCCACCACATATCTGATATCTGGGTGGCTCACTCTCTTACATCTTCCTGACCAGTGCTCAAATGTCTCTTTCTCAGAGAGGCCTTCCTGGACCTCCCTTGCAAACACACACACACAGACACACACACACACACAGAAAAACAAACCAGATCCCACCTAAAAGTCCCAATCCCCTTAGCCTGCTTTATTTTACATGATGCCAGTCATTACCACCTGAGATGTGTGTGTTTATTTATTTTCTTTCTCCCTCAACCATGGTTTGCAAGGTCTATATGGGCTCAAAGTTGGTCTGATTTGTTCACTACCATATCCTCAGAATTCAGAAGTGTGTTTGACTAGAGTAAGTACTTAAGTTCTAAAAATACTTGTTCTAAAAATGATAGGGAAGTGCAAAGGCCTCTGAATGATCATGACATTCTTCGTGACAAAGAGCAAGAATGGGACTTGCCCCACCAGATATCAAGACTTGATACAGAGCTATACTTCTTCAGGCAGTATCATACTGATGCAAATACAGATAAATAGATCAATGGAACAGAATAGAGAGCCCTAAAATAGATGCTTGTGTATCTGGACACAAATATACAACCAAGGAAGGTCAGTGGGGAAGGGATGGACTTTTCAATAAACAAAATTCAACAGTTGCTTATAAATGTAGAGGGAAAAGGAAGAAAATTAGTACCTTATGTTACATGTACACAAAAGTCAGTTTTAGATAGATTCAGACCTAAATTTGAAAGGCAAAATTAGAAAGCACTTATATGGTAATGTAGACTATCTTTATGTCTTCTGAATAGAGCAGGGTTTCTTAATATGATAGAAAATATATTTTCCACAAAGAAAATTGAGAAATTAGACTACTTTAATGAAAAGGAATTTACCAAAAGAAATCATAACGAGAGTTAAGTAAAAACACAAGTTGGGAAAAAGTACTTGCTACACATATAACCAACAAATAATTAGTGTTCAGAACACATAGTTACACCTTAGGAATCCTTTTTTCTTTTTTTGACAGAGTCTCGCTCTGTCACCCAGGCTAGAGTGCAGTGGTGTGCTTTCGCCTCACTGCAGCTGTCACCTCACTGCAGCCTCTGCCTCCCAAGTTCAAGTGATTCTCATGCCTCAGCCTCCCAAGTAGCTGGGATTACAGACACCTGTCACCCACTCCTGGCTAATTTTTGTATTTGTAGTAGAGACTGGGTTTCACCATGTTGGCCAGGCTGGTCTCGAACTCCTGGCATCAAGTGATCCTTTTGCCTCAGACTCCCAGTGTTGGGATTACAGGTGTGAGCCACCATGCCCAGCCACAGGAATCCTTAATAACAAAGACAAAACCATTTGAAAAGTGGGGGAAACAGTAGAACAGACATATTACAAAATAGGAAATTTGAATGTGTTCACATTTACTAATAATATGGAAATGAAAATTAACACCGCATGCACACTTTAACAAAATCAAAAGTTACAATTCCACATATTGGTATGAATATCGAGAAACCAGAACTCTCAATACATGGCTGCTAGGAATACGAATTGGCACAACCATTTTTGGAGTAGAGCTTGGTCATTCCTAGTAAAATAGAACATGCTCTAAAACCCAATAATTCCACTTCTAAATGTACATTCTAAAGAAGCTCATGCCCATGTGGTCCAAGAAAAACATATAAGAATATTTGACACCACAATATTTATATCATCTGAAAGAGGAAACGATTCAAGTGTTCATCCATAATAGAATCATTAAGTAAATTGTTTTATAACCAGAAAATGAAATATTCCATAGCAATGAAAATTAATGAAATAGAGCTATACTGGATGAATCAAAAAAGTCACAAAAGAAAACATTCTGTGTAATTTAAACTGTATTAAATTCTAAAACAAGCAAGACAAGTATATTTTATTTGAGAATGCATGTATACTTACAAATATGAAGAAAAGAAAGAAAATAATTGCACAAAACTCAGGCTTGAGGTAACCCAACAAAGATAGGAATGGAAGTGGGAGCTGATACTTTATAGTATGTTTTGGCATTAAACAACAAAACTGAAGCTGAGTATATTCTGATGCTCATTAGTTCCATTCTGAGGAATAGACTCTCTAAGACCTAGAAAATCTCTTGAATATGTGCATCAGGATACAAATTCAAAAATATTCTTATCTATGTTGTTTGTAATCACAAAATATTGGGAACAATCCAACTGCCCATTGACAAGAGAATGAGTAGATAGTTGAATGGGTAAATTAATGATCTAGAGCTAGACATGTCAACTTGGACAGCTTTCCAGGCATAATATTGAGGGGAAAATGCAAATCATATTCATAAAATACATGAACTGGTTTCCATTTGTATGAAGTCCAAAAATATACAAAACGAAACACAATGCTGTACACAGCTACATTGCCCTATGTAGTAACCACTGGCCACATGTGGCTAATAAGCATTTGAAAAGTGGATGGATGGTCCAAATTCAAATGTTCTGTACATTTAAAATGTGCACAGGATTTCAAAGAATTAGTATAAGAAAAAGAATGTAATTAATAATTTTTAATTAATAATATTCATTATTAATTTTTAAAATATATATTTTATTGCACTTTAGGTTCTGGGTTACATGTGAAGAACATGCAGGATTGTTGCATAGGTACGTACACAGCAAGGTGGTTTGCTGCCTCCATCCCCGTCACCTATATCTGACATTTCTCCCCATGTTATCCCTCCCCAACCTCCCTATCCCACACTGTCCCTCCCTTAGTCCCCATCAACAGACCTCAGTGTGTGATGCTCCCCTCCCTGTGTCCATGTGTTCTCATTGTTCAACACCCACGTATGAGTGAGAACATGCGGTGTTTGATTTTCTGTTCTTGTGTCAGTTTGCTGAGAATGATGGTTTCCACGTTCATCCATGTCCCTGCAAAGGACATGAACTCATCATTTTTTATGGCTGCATAATATTCCACGGTGTATATGTGCCACATTTTCCTTTTCCAGTCTATCATCAATGGGCATTTGGGTTGGTTCCAAGTCTTTGCTATTGTAAACAGTGCTGCAATGAACATACGTGTGCATATATCTTTATAATAGAATGATTTATAATCCTTTGGATATATAGCCAGTAATGGGATTGCTGGGTCAAATGGAATTTCTATTTCTAGGTCTTTGAGAAATCGCCATACTGTCTTCCACAATGGTTGAACTAATTTACACTCCCACCAACAGTGTAAAAATGTTCCTATTTCTCTACATACTCTCCAGCATCTGTTGTCTCCAGATATTTTAATGATTGCCATTCTAACTGGCAGGAGATGGTATCTCAATGTGGCTTTGATTTGCATTTCTCTAATGACCAGTGATGATGAGCATTTTTTCATATGTTTGTTGGCCTCATATAATTAATTTTTGTATTGACTCATTAATAATTTTTGTATTGGCTACATAGTGAAATGACAAAATTTTGGATGGATTGGGTTAAATAAAATATATTTTCATGAATTTCACCTGTTTTTTAATACTAATTTAAATGTGGCCACCGGAAAATTCAAAATTACATGTGGATTGCATTTGTAACTTACATTGTGTTTCTATTGGACAGTGCTGGTACAGCAATATCTACATATATATTAGATCTTTAAAAGAAACAATAAATACAAAATTTGGGTTAGAGATTCTTGTAGGTGGAGGGAGATGGTGTGTGGAAGGAATACAGGTGGCTTTAAGGTTTTGGTAAGATTCTCTTAAGCTGAGTTGCATGCATGCAGCTGTTCATTTGATTGTTAACCTGTACTGCTCACATATATATTACAAATATTATTTCCAATATACTTATGTTTAATACCAATTTTAAAAGATTATAAATTCCTTTTAAGCCTTATTATCTGAAAATAGAATTTTACATAAGTAAAGCCAAATAAAACTAAAGAATATCAGATGAGTCATCAGGAGGGTCATAAGGATAGAGATTCTAGTGGACTATGGCAGGCTGAGAAGGAGCCAGTCACAGGAAAAGGAAGAGGTGGAGCATTCCAGGAGGAAGAATACTGCATGTGAAGACTATGAACTTCATTCTCATGTTTTAAGAACTGAAAGGAATCCAGAGGGATAAGAGGATGATGACTAAGACTAAGAGAAAGATGAAGATGTTGGCAGGGGCAGCACATGCTCATAGGACACAGTAAAGGGCTATATTTTTATTTCAAAAAGCAATGGAAAGCCACAGAAAGGTTTTAAGCCTGGTGACAAATTGATCCTGTATTTTCTTTAAAAAGATTAATCTGTCCACTGAGTGGACAATATATTGTAGGTAGAGGTGAGGTCCAGACAAGGGGTGACAGTGGCTTGGACTAGGGTGGGAGCAGCAGGAATGGAGAGAAGTGGAAGGATGTGGGATTTGAGAGATAGAATCAAAAAATGACTGATGAACTGGATGTGCTCAGAACAGAAAACAGAAAAGTCTTGAATGAATCCCAGATACTACCAGATTTCTGGCTCAGCCAGATTTCTGGCCTGAGAAATTCTCTGCCTGGTGGTGGTCTTCACTGACATGGGGAAACCTTGGTGGGACAAAGAAGTAAAATCAAGTATTTGTTGAACATTTTAAACTTAGCTTGAGACATTCAAGTGCATTTATCAAATAAGAAGGTGTGTATATGTGACTAGAACTCAGAGGAGAGATTTGGGGTAAAAATAAATGTGGGAATTGTCAGTAGATAAAATGGAGCTTAAAGCCATGACGATGGGTGCCTTCTAAAGCAGAAGTCAGCAAACTTTCTCTGTACAGGCCCAGAAAGTAAATATTTTCAGCTTTGTGGGTC
Source organism: Cacajao melanocephalus (assembly GCA_963573385.1). Taxonomy (NCBI): domain Eukaryota; kingdom Metazoa; phylum Chordata; class Mammalia; order Primates; family Pitheciidae; genus Cacajao; species Cacajao melanocephalus. The sequence goes on along the minus strand of CAUYLG010012858.1, from coordinate 43,541 downwards.
ATAGTCAGTTTCTGTTGAAAAATACTCAGTACTGCCAATGTAGGGAGAAAGCAGTCATAGACAACGTGCAGATTAATGGTAATGCCTATGTTCCAATATAACTTTATTTACAAAAACAGATGAAAGGCTAGAGTTGGCCCACAGGCCATAGTTTGCCCAAGAGTGTACTAAAGAGGAAAGGGCACAGACTAAGACCTAGAAAACACCAATCACGGTAGACGAAGTGAAATATGGACACAGTCTCCTCCTAGGAGAGACATGTTAGCTCCAAGAGCAGTCATACACAACTGATGTTTAAGTTAATTATTCACATTTCGGTATCAGTTGGATATTTAGTAAATATGCACTCACTAAATAATTTGGTTATCACTCATATTTCCAGGTTTTGGTGCAATACTCCATTTAGAAATAGTAATTTACTCTTTTATATCTTGAAGGCCAATTTAACTATGGGTAAGAAATTGTTGAATTTCCAAAACATATGAGCTGTGGAAAAGAAAGATGTGGCAGAAAGTGTCATGGCATCCTTGCTACTCCCCACTGCAGGAATGTGCCTTCAACTCAGGCCTCAATATGAAAATTACTCTTTCCAACAGAGAATGAGCACAATAAAACTCACTCCTCTGCAGTTCAGCAGATGACATGGAAAATAAGTCAAAGGCATCTAGTCACAGTCCAAGCAGTTCAAACTAAGAAAGCTACTGAAAACTGCTAGAGAGAAAAGCCAACAGCAGGCTTTCTGACATGAGTTCAACAGGTACTAGATGAAGCAGCCTCGTTAGAAATAAACTGGTAATATTAACCTCAGGAATTATGGAAGAGGGGACTGATAATTTTGCAAAAATGTTAATAAGAGATGTAAAATTGGAAAACAATTCCAGCAAGGATTGTATGTGGGAAAAATAAAATGTTTTCATTTTTCTATTTTTGTAAACAAAGTTTTATTGGAAAACAGTCACACCCATTCATTTATATATTGTCTAAGGATGTTTCTCTCTACAATGGCAGAGTGGAGTAGTTGCAACAGACATCTTATGGCTCACAAGGCTTAAAATCTTTACTACCTGGGCTTTTACAGGAAAAGCTTCCTGGCCTCTGATATAGGATATTTAGAAGAAAATCAGCAGAATGTTTCCAGAAAAAGGAAAGAACTCCAAAATAGAGCAAATCTCTCAGCCACATCTAGTAAGGATTGTTACCAACTTATTGAAAAGGGAACAGGAAATAAACAACAGAACCTCACCAAATATCACATGTAGTTTTTTTTTTTTTTTTAACAATTGATCATAGGCAAACTGTATAAAGTTCTTATTCTATAATTTTGGAACAGAAATAATTTTTATCTAATCCTTTTGAGGTTTTCCTAAAGTGTAGATTTTAAGAACCACCATCTGTTATAGACATTTATGTAAGTAGAATGGGCGAACTCTCCCTAAGTATTGCAAGCAAGGTTAGTATACAGAATAGGAAAAACAAAGACCGCATTCTGTGATGCTTACAAAAGGGCTGGCTGAACCAGAACTATCTTAGCAAGTATATGAAGCACATTACGGAAGCTCTAACTCACCCTTTCACTTCCATTTAACCTCCTTTCTTCCATGATAAAAATCAAAAGCTGTGCTAAAGTAGGAATTTCCTATTCATTAAAATGTTATTGCGTAGAGGATGATTTAGCACAGAGAAATAGGAATAGATATCAAAAGATTTTCGTTATATAACTCTCTCTACCACTAACTAGGTCCGTGTTCTCAATCCATGATTATACACTACAGTGTAATATTTTCTAATTACATCCCACGTCGGTTTGCTTATTCAATGTGGGACATAATTAAATTATATGCTCCATAAAGGCTGGGACTATGGATTAAATCTTTTTTATTTATTCCTTAGCATCTATCAAAAAGGAAGAAATTAATTTGATAAAGTCTTTGTTACATAGATATCTGAATATAAACATTTTCCAGGCATTAAACCTACTTTATAATTATCAGCTAAGATACTGAACACTGATTGGATTTGTGAGAAGAGAGGAATAGGCATTCCACAACAGATGCACATATATGCATGTATACACACACACACACACACACACACTCACATTCAATGCATAGTTTAATTTTCAGAAATATATAAATTTCTGAAATTATAAATATTTTTCAGAAATATAACCAGGGAAGAGGGCAAGGAGCTGGGAGACCCTGGCAAGAGTATGAATCCAAGAGACTGCACCACTCCAAGGTGGGAGAAAAAAAGATAAATTATTGAATGGAGATATGAGAGACAAAGGGTAAGAGATTGCATATCTTGGATATGGGGAGATAGCTAAGCTGAAAAAGACCAGCAAATTTCAAAGGTTAGGAGAGGCAGCATCAAATGTAGAAGGCTTAGCTAAGACAGGACAGTGCAGACAGGTGTTCCCGTATTTTAAATGTCTAGTAGAAAAAGACAAGTTAAGAAAGAAGAAAGATTATGTTACTTAGGGCTGATAATATAATGTTAATAGATGATAGAGAAAGCAACGCTATTCAACCCAAAGCCATTTTTTTATTCTTCTCTGTTAAAAAGAATGATCTTTGGACAAGACAATATAAATCAAACAGTGTTAAAAGTGAAGTGAAGACAAAGATGGGTGAGAAGACTGTAGGAAGGTAACAAGTCTTTTTCTTTATTTTAAATTATTTAGCTTGAACCAGTTATATCCCAGGACTCTGAAAAACTTAAACATGAGATTATATTCAATAAATTTGAAGAGTCATAAAGTATGGGAGAGATGCTAAATGCATGATCAGATAAGGTGGTCCTAATTCTTAAAAGAGTAAAGGAGAATTCTGTTTCTATAGCCTAATGAGCAATGTGTAGAACAACATTCTAGAGCAGGCTATTAGAAGGACTATTTATGAAGACAAGTGGTGCTCATCATTGGGAAAGATTTCCTCAGGACCAGTAACATCTGGCCATTTGATTCTCATTTCTGATGGTGACATCTGAGTGGTAGATCAGGGAATATGGTAGCCAGAGAGAATCTCAAGACTAGCAAATCATTGACAAAGTCTGTCAAGATGTCCTTGGGAATAGGCTGAATGAAAGTTGGATGGATGTTTAATGGTTGAATACCCTTACCTCATAGGATCTCATGGCTGGGTCAAGTCAACAGGGGGGAAAGTTCCTAGTGGTTTCCAAAAGGCTCTATTGTCACCTCTCACTATTCAACATATTGATCACAGATTTGGAAGATAATGTTGGTCATATGCTAATCAAACATGTGTGTGACAGAAAGCTGGGCATATTAATACACTAGGTGGCATAATTCATATCAAAAGAAGCTTCAACAGACTAGATTTTAAATCTTGCATGCTCCCTATCTTTGCATTCCTCTGGTACTCATCTTAGTGCCTTACACTAGATTCTCAATGTTTTGTGAATGGACAAATGAATTAATTAATTAATTAATAATAGAAAGAGTCTAATAGGATGAGGTTAGTAGTAAAAATGATACGCAACTACCAAAATCTGTCCTCCCCTTCTTACACAGAAATAGAGTTGTGTCTAGGTACATGACTGCTCAACTAGACCATATTCCCCAGCCTCCTTTGCAGTTAGACATGGCCACGTGACTGAATTATCATTCATTAAATGTTGGCACATATGATGAGTTCTACTTCTAACTCTCTTTTAAGATGTTGAGGACCTCTTATATGCTCCCTTTCCTTTCCCACTGGCTGAAACTGGGATGGACTTGACAGTAGCCCAGCCTCAAGAATGTAATGACAGTGCCCAGGAGAATGACTGAACTACAAGCTGGGAGATAGCCTGGGTCCCTAGATGGACATATGGGGCAAAGCTTCTCTGATGACCTAGACTGCTCACATCAGAACTGTTCTATGAAATATAAGCCACTGTACAGAGGGTTTCATTTTTAATTTTTGTGGGTACATAGTAGGTGCATGCATGCATGCATGGGATAGATGAGTTGTTTTAATAAAAGCATGCAATGCATAATTACCACACCATGGAAGATGGGATATCCATCCACTCAAGCATTTATCTTTTGTGTACAAACACTCCAATTATACTCTTTTAGTTATTTTTAAATGTACAATGAAATTATTACTGTCTATAGTCACCCTGTTGTGCTATCAAATACTAGGTGTTATTCATTCTTTCTAACTATTTTTTTGTACCCATTAACCATCTCCACCTCCCCGTCACCCACCCCTCGACTACCCTTCTCAGCCTCTGGTAATCATCATTATATTCTCTGTCTCTGTGAATTCAATTGTTTTGATTTTTAGATCCCACAAATAAGTGAGAACACACAATGTTTGTCTTCTGGTGCTTGGCTTATTTCACTTAGCATAATAACCTCCAGTTACATTCATGTCGTTGCAAGTGACTGAATCTTATTCCTTTTTATGGCTGAATAGTGCTTCATTGTCTATAAGTACCACACTTTCTTTATCCATTTATCTGTTGGTGGACATTTAGGTTGCTTCCAAATGTTGAGTGTTGTGAACAGAGCTGCCACAAACATGGGAGTGCAGATATCCCTTCGATATATTGATTTCCTTTCTTTTGGGTATATACTCAACTGTGGAATTGCTGGGTCATATGATAGCTCTATTTTAGTTTTTTGGGGAAAGTCCAAACTGTTCTACATAGTGATTGTACTAACTTACATTCCCACAAACAGTGTACAAGGGTTCCCTTTTATCCACATCCTGTTTGGCATTTATTATTGCCTGTCTTTTGGATATAAGCCATTTTAACTAGGGTGAGATGATATCACAGTGTAGTTTTATTTGTATTTTTCTGATGATCAATGATATTGAGCACCTTTTTGTATGCCTGTTTGCCATTTGTCTTATTTTGAGAAATGTCTCTTTAGACCTTTTGCCTATTGCTTAATCAGGTTACTAGATTTTTTTCCTATAGAGTTGTTTGAGCTTCTTGTATTCCTGGCTATTAATTCCTTGTCAGATGGGTAGTTTGAAAATATCTTCTCCCATTGTATGGGTTGTCTCTTCACTTTGTTGATTGTTTCCTTGGCTACACAGAGGCTTTTTAACTTGATATTATTCCATTTGTCCATTTTTGCTTTGGTTGCCTATGCTAGTGTGATATTACTCGAGAAATCTTTGCCCAGACCAAGGTCCTCAAGAGTTTCCCCAATGTTTTCTTGTAGTAGTTTCATAGTTTTAGGTCTTATATTTGATTCTTTAATATTTCTTAAAATTTATGTATGTGGTGAGAGATAGGGGTCTAGTTTCATTCTTCTGCATATGGATATCCAGTTTTCCCCACGCCATTTGTTGAAGAGACTGTCTTTCCCCCATGTATGTTCTTGTCACCTTAGTCGAAAATAAGATCACTGTAGGTGTGTGGATTTGTTTCTGGGTTCTCTATTCTGTTCCATTGGTCTATGTGTCTGTTTTTATGTCATTACTGTGTTGTTTTGGTTACTACAGCTCTGTATTACAATTTGAAGTCAGGTAATATAATTCTGGAGGGTTTCTTTTTATGTTTGCTTAGTCTTGATCCTAAGAAGAGGTTCAAGGCAAGGTCATCCAGCCAATAAGCAGAGTATTAGGGGTAAATGTCATGGAGTGCCCTTATGTCTAAAGAAAAATCTAATGATTTCACAAATACGAAATAGGGGGATTCCAGCTTAACTGCCTCATGTGTGCAAAGACTTGGAGATTTTCAGTTAACTAAAGGATAAATATGACTCAATGGTGTGCTATAACTGATGGTGGGGGTAGTGAATATAGTCCTAGCAGTGTGCCATCTAGAATGAAGGCAGTGATGGTTGGACTGAAGTCTTTCTGCCCTTGTCAGACTGTGGCTGGCAACCTTCAGATCACAGTGCAGACTCATTTCTTCCACAAGACTTTTCAAATACGTTATGGGAATATGATTACATCTTGTCTTCTGGTGCTTGACTTATTTCACTTAGCATAATAACCTCCAGTTCCATTCATGTTGTTGCAAGTGACTGAATCTCATTCCTTTTTATGGCTGAATAGTGCGTCATTGTGTATAAGTACCACATGAGTGTTAACAAATTCAGTTAAACTTTTTATTTTTGCTTACAATTCTCAGGTGGACTGCATCTGAGTAAGGCAATCTGGATGCCTCCAGCAAAGCCTATTCAGAGGAGATAAATCAGGATGGTAAACAAATTAAAAATTATGTCCTATAAGGAGTATTTGTTGGACTTGAGTGGGAAGAAAGTGACTCATCACAATGCAGAGGAACCGTAGGGGGACAAAATAGCAGATGTCTTCAAATATTTGTAGAACTCTTCACAAGGAAGAAGAATGAGATGTGTTCTGAATGGTATCTGAAAAATTTGAACTTGAGACTGCCTGCAAAAAAAATCAATACTCCATATAACCCTGATGTATAAACATGTACATTTTTCTAAAATTAAGAGATGCCCATTTATGTTTACAATTCTTCCCTTCATAAAAGGATTTTAATAGTGATTTTTAATAGTAATTTCTTCTATGCATTTAAGATTTTTTTTTTTGAGACTGAGTCTCACTTTGTTGCCCAGGCTGGAGTGCAGTGGCACGATCTTGGCTCACTGCAACCTCTGCCTCCCGGGTTCAAGTGATTCTCCTGCCTGTAATCCCGAGTATCTTGGATTACAGGCACTCGCCACCATGCCCGGCTAATTTTTATATTTTCAGTAGAGATGGGGTTTTACCATGTTCACCAGGCTGGTCTCAAACTCCTGACCTCAGATGGTCCACCCACCTCGGTCACCCAAAGTGCTGGGATTACAGGTGTAAGCCACCACGCCCAGGCGCATTTTAGATTTTTTATTTGCAAAATAATCTTGCAGGAATACTGAATCCCTCAGCTCCATGGCACAGCACAATCAGCAAGGCTAATATGAGGCAAGTTTAATAAAGAAACTATTGACAAATGTGTGGGAGGCAATAGGGAAATCATAAGGAGTGGCAAAGAATCCGAGGGCTCGTAACAACAGGCACTAAAGTGCCAAGGGGAAGGCAGTTACTGGAACTTGCAGATAGTGAGCATTGACTGAAATTGGCTGCATGCCGAGAGATGCACTTTATAATAACCCTATAGGATGCAGCTGGGGGAATAATGTTTTGAACTTCATTGTCTTCCCCTCTTGCAATCTGCCACGGCTTCCCATTGACTGAACCCCGCCAGAGGCCAGAGGTCAGGAAGCACATTTATGAAATCCATGCAGATTAGCCCTTCAGTCCATAAAGCAGAGTAGAAAAGGTGAAGAGTAGAAAGGATCTGCAGAAGCAAATGGAAGTCATCAAGGAAATGCAATGTGAATCTGAGTGTTCTACTTTATGTATCAATGCTCCTGACATACATCTTTTCATTTCATTCCATAGACGAGCAATACTAATGAAACTTCAGTGAGGTGATAGCGGTCTCCAAAACAAGTAATATGAACTGATGTAAAATGAAAATGAAAACCCAGTATGCTGGAAGTGAAGCTGGTGTTTTTTCATCTCCCTCCACTCACATGGATGAATGAGCTCTCCATTTTTAAACACGCTTTGCCGACTGATCTGCCTCTATTATATGCTAAACTTATGGTAAGACAAAAGAAGAAAATAAATCTTGCCTCTATAAAGAATGCCTCCAACAATAAGATGAAGATTTTGTTTTCATAAAGCATCAAATGATCCACTGTAATAGTCTGAGTAGGTCAGAATTCTAAAAACAAATTAAGCTGCATAAAGTTAAAGTCCTGGGGAAGAAAAAAAGATACAGTAATACTCTTGGGCATAAACATTTTGTTTGGGTTTTGAATTAGACATATGTTCATTCACCATCCTCATCTGTGCAAAGAGTAAAACCTGTCTCATTGGGAATTTTTATTTCAACATGACTCCCTTCTGTAAATGCCCTCTCTCAGTTATAGCACATGATTTTTTTTAAAGTCTTGGGCAGACTCACACATTTTCTGCTGCTGCTGTTGCTCCCACAGCACTTTTTTCTTCTCTTCTTACAGCACAGATCATTTTGCATCGTAATTATTGAACATGTCTGACTCCCTTGCTAGACTGTGAGCCCTCAGGAGGAAAGACCATGCTTTATTCATCTTTGCATCTTGCAGTCCCTGGAGCCCCTTCCCCAGGGTACACATCCAATGAATACTTGTCAAATAAATTAATAATGAAGCATCTTTACCTTCTGCCTTTTCTTGCTTGGGGAGAAGGATTCTCAAACTAAGAGAGAACAACACCATCCTTCCTACACATTCTCCAGAGTGAAGCCCGTGGTTTGGGTTTTCTTCTTAACTATTCTGTATTTGTATCTACATGTACTATACAAGCCAATGTAAGGTTTTGTTAAATTGAATCACTTAGAGTTGGGATCAGCAGACTATTTTTTTAAAGGCCAGAGAGTAACTATTTTAGGTCTGCCCTTGTAGCACCATCGACAATACATAAATTATGGGGCATGACTGTGTTCCAATAAAACAGGCCTCCATTACCAGACATTAGGTTGTGAGCAATGCTGCAATGAGAAACCTTGTACACATAGCCTTTCTTTCTTGTGCATATGTATATGTAGGATCAATGACAAAATGTGGGATTGCTGGGGAAAGAGTACATCTGTAAATTTGGTAGATATGGCCAAATTTGTGCATTTGTTCATTAAAAAAATTAATTGAGAAAAGAAAGAAAAGTGATCTCAAAATCAAATTATTCATGGCTTCTAAAGTTAGAATCACAACAGGAATTAAATAATCAACATTTATTAAATATCTGTCATCTCTGCCTACTCAATACACTATAGGAAAAACAAATGTCTCTTCACTCAGAAACTATAAAATCAGGTCAATATAAATCGGCTATGATGATTTTTTGACTTGAGCTCATTTTTAAGTATTGAGTAATTAATGATTTAACTAATAAGAGAAGATACGCTCAAAATTCATTACCGTTATGGCTTAAGATACCCATGGCTAAAAGAGGTCATCTGGACTAATATAACACTGTGTCTTTGCATCTTTAGAATCTTTTTTTCATGTTTTGCCTTATATTAAGAATATCTATATACTTTTTTGTGCCCCTTGCCTAAAGAATATACATGGGCTCTTGGTTATTTACCTTTTTTGCTAGGTCAGTCCATCAACTCAAAGTCTGCAGACAGCACAAACTACCCTAAATAGTCTCTGGTCCTTTTTTAAAAATAAGTTTGCTGACCCCAACTCTAAATAATTACATTTAACAAAATCTTACATTTGCTAGTGAATCCTTTTTTAAGGAGGGACTCCATGTTCAGCATTTTTATCACATACAGATCATGTTTCTAGCTGTGTCAATTAAATTCCACAGATGATGAATAGATTAGACCTTGCATGATTCATGTAACAGTAGGCATCTAGCTCTTGTAAGGAGACAAAACCTTTCCTTTGCTTGTATTTGCCGGCCTCAGAATTCCTTCCAGGATACAAAAACAAATGTGGGAGTGGCCAAAAGTTAAGAGACCCAGGGAGAAACCATAAGGCTGCGGAATGCATCATTACATGGATTTTCTCCAATGCCTCTGGTCACCTTGTTGTCCCCTCTCAGACCAATATTCATGGATTGTCTTGTCAGAAAGCTTTACCACTGGATTCTCATATCACATAGCAATGTGCCCTCCACTAATCAGATTGGAGTCAGAACACCCAGAAATTTCAAATAAGCAGAACTGGCTTTGATCACACACATACACATAAATACACACACACACACACACACACACACACACACACACAAATACACTGAATTAGCCCACAAGACTCAACAACCATAACTGCTTTGATGTTGTGCTTAAAACCTTTGCAACATCTAAAAGTGTTTTGTGAATTATCAAAGAAAGAAAGAAAGACAATATAGCTTAGTTTTAATTATATCACATTATTGTATAACTCTTGGAAGTTGGTTCAGTTAAATGAAAATCTTTCATCTACAAGTTTTTTGAACTATTTTCATGTCTTTATTAAAACATGGTAATATTATGGAGTCTACAGGGAATTTGGTGGTTGCGTGGATTTTTTTTATTACACTATAATTATTACTGATTACTCAGAAATTTAAGATATGTAACAGTAACAGTATAAATTAAATATTCAGAGTAAGCTGGTTAATACTCAAACCAGAATATTAGTTAACTAGACTACCTAACTCCCCCAAATTTCTGGAATAATCAGTTTACTTACATGGTATGGGTCTCTGGGAACTCTCTTAAACATGCTGAGTTGAGCTAAGCTGACTCTTCATTGGGCTTCTATATTAATTTCAACCATAAACTGGGTAGCTTAAGACAACAGAAATTTATTTTCTCATAGATCTGGAAGCTTGAAGTTCAAAATCAAGTTGTCAGCAAGGCCACACACCCTCTGAGGGCTCTAAGGGAGAATCCTTCCTTGCCTCTTCCTAGCTTCTGGTGGTTGCCAGCAATCCTCAGCATTCTTTGGCTTATGGATGCATCACTCCAGTCTCTACGTCTGTGGTCTTGTGGGGATCCGCCTGTGTGTCTGTCTCTGTGTTTTCTCCTCTTTTTTATAAGATCATCAGCCATATTGAATTAAGGGTCCATTCTACTCCAGTATGAACTTATCTCAACTTAATTAATTATGTCTTCAGTGACACAGTTTCCACATTCTAAGGTATTGGGAGTTAGAACTTCAACATATTTTTGCGGGGACATAATTCAACCCATAACCCTTCCCATCAGCAGGTACCCTAATTTAGTCCCAACAAACACCTATCCATCCATGGACTGAAGGGAAAGAAATCATTTTTTATTTAATGCTCAGTGATGCATGGCAGGAGGATTGGACAGCATTGGGATTGGCTCTGGGCTTTCTGCAGCAGTGACCACTTTCCACTCTTGAATTCTTCCCAGTCCAGGTTTAAACAGCTGTAAACTGGGAGGAAGTATGCACAAAGCCAGGCCTCCCACGGATGACTTTGGAAGGGTCCACTGAGTCCTGATGACAGTGGCAGTGGTCCTTTGGTTTTAAGACTGCTACCAGGACAAGAATAATGCATGACAAGGCCTCCTGAAAGTTCCAATTCTGCTCTGTGCCCTGTACAAGCAACCAGCATTAAATGTCCTCCAGATATTCCTTATGGGGTAATCAATGCCAAGTACCAAATCTGTTTCTTCTTGGTTAGTCATCTTTTCAACTCTGACCGACCTTCCTTTGTTTCAAGAGGTTATCTTTTATCATATTTGGCTAGAGTTGCTAGTGAGTAACATCAGTTTTCAAGCCCAGCCCCCTCAGCCTTTTATTGTCAAGGTAGCAAAGCAAAGTCTATAAAGCACAGGAAGGAAGAAGGAAAGATGGGAATTAATTTATCAATCAGGTGGATCTTATTAAGATGTAAAACATAAAACTGAAGCAAGCAAGCAAGCTTATAAACATTATGAACCTCATGTAACTTCATTTGTGTCAATGTAGAGGAAGAAGTAACCATAGCAATACCAATATCAATCATGAATGCATATATATGTGATAAAGTTATAAACACAGAGACTGGATATTGCCAAATTCGCAGTGAAGGTTGCTTCTGGGGATGAAGAGAGGAAAGAGAAAGGAAGAAAGGGGAATAGGTTTGGGGCAGAGAAAATAAGACATTTCAATTTTATCTGTTAAAAGAAAACGTTAAAAGAAAATGTAAAATATTAACATTCATCAATTCTAGATAGCATGTATACACAAGTATTTGTCATATAATCTGCAATTGTTTCTGAATGTTTTTAAATTTTAAAAACAAAAAAATAGCATAACTGTTGTTTAATAATATGGAGCTGGGTATAAATGAGCAAGAGGCCTTTTCTTTCTTTTTTTCTGTTTTTTGTTTTTTGAGATGGAGTCTTGCTCTGTCACCCAAGTTGGAGTGCAGTGGTGTGATCCCGGCTTACTGCAACCAGTAAGAATTCACTTCTTTCTATTTCTACATTATGGTTTATCACCTGAAGGGGATTTTCTCAGCTTTGATTAGGATGGCTGGTAATTAGTACAAATGCAAAATAATTCTAGAAAGATGCATGTAGCATGCAATACAAACCATAAACCAATGACTAGTGTTCTGTTCATCTGTTTTGGTAACAAAGACATAAAACCCCGAGTTCTTACCTTGCTTCCCCCAGTCCTACTACCTACACCTAATTACTGCTCCCACCTAATTCCACCTGATCCACTGCCCATTCACCCTGTACACCTGCCACCTGACAAGGTATCCTTCCAACTCCCTTACGTTGCAGTCAACATTTCCAGATGTTCTTATTTCATATGTTGCTGCTGGTTTCTCAAGATGCCCTATCATTATTTAAATTACTGCAATATGCAAACTTTGATGATGCCTTCTGAAAAGAAGCATCTTGCTCTTAGTACTGTTTCAAAAAGCCCAGTTTCATAATTCCTATTTCAGTGCACATTTATTTTCAAAACCATTTGATGGATAAATCATCTTCATAAAGTTATGTTTTTGTTTCTCATTGCAGCCCAAAAATCTTTGAAGACGCCATACATGAATATCCAGGGCTCAAAATACAAAATTCAACAATTATCTACCTTTAAAATGCCATCTTCACAAAGCTAATTTATCAGGTGTCTTCCAGTGCTCTCCACAGACAGCAAAGGCAAAACAACTATGTCAATTGAATAGCAACTGTTGCCGCTTTTCCCCCAGCATAGCAGCCAATGCAACTAGAACCCTTATCAAATTAAGCACTATGAAATGAGAATGAAGAAAAAGTAGTGACAGTCTCCATCGAAGTTTCTCAGTTTCAATAAAATCGGACTTCAGCAAGAAGTTTTTTCACAACATACCATTTACTTCTCCTTTCTCCTGAACATAGATTCTGGATGTTCAAATCATCACAGCATAACAGCAGGCCACTAAAAATGATAGTAGGTGGGCATCATCCAAGATTGTATAGCCCTAGGATCTACTTCAAGAAAATAATTTCTACATTAATTCAAGAATTTCCCCCTCCGATTATAGAATGAAGTCTTAAGATCATCAGCTAAAAACCATTATCCCACACCCCTGGGCTCCAAAACACTGTGGTTGGTGCAAGGAAAGATAACAGAAGAAACTTGCCATCTGTGACCTGGGTCAACACACACACACACAAAAAAATGAGTTCATGGAAGTTTACAAAACATTGGCGTAAGCAAATGCTAACCAATGTTGCTACTGTAAGAGTTAAAGAGGAAAGAAACATGAAACATGACTTGACAGTCAAACACAGGTTTTCTTTAGATAAAACCTGAGGACTTCTGGCCAATTTTGGCCAGGAGCCCTTTCTTTTACAGACTAAGAATATATATTGGTTTTAGGGTGGGGGGCTTATCAGAAGCCTGGAATGTTTACGTGTGGGGAGAAGTTTATGGCAGGGTTGGAATCTCTCTGGGAGGAGGGGAGGTTATCTTGGGGCAGACATCTCAGGGCTAGCATCTTCCTGGCTGGAGGGGGCTTATCTAGAGGCTAGCATGTCTCTGGTCTGGGAGAAATTTTGAATGTTTCTGGTCGGAGATGTTTTTTATGGTCATGCTGACCTTAGCCGTTAGGCTGGTGCCCTTTGGATTTAGGCAGTTTTTTATTAAAGTGAACTTTAGAATGAAGGGTTTGTCCAAGATGGTGATGCTCCTGCTCTGTCAGCTACATAAAAAGGATGGTAATAATATAATCTTAGTCTCAAGTAACTGAAATGGGCTATTATAGCTAATGCAGTTTTCTGTTCCAAGAAAAACTAAGCAGATGCTTTTCTTCTTAATTTTCCAATATTGTTGCTAGCACATGGTTGTAGTAAGTTCTGTGGACTGGTTTCCTCAACTCTGTTCCAACCTTCTTCTGCGCCTTCTTGGATTAAAGAGACTTGAAAGCAACAAGCTCTGTTTTCCAAGTTCCCTTACACTAGAACTGTGGAATAAATTTAGATTCTGCATAATAAATGCACTCTTATAATATTTGTATTTGAAACCAAGTTATGTAGGAAAAAAGACCAGGCATGAGAAATCCATTCTGCGGGTGCAAATTATACCTAAAGTAATCAGGTTCCAATGCCCTCGTTTGAGGACGTGGCTTCCTGACTTAGCAGAGGTGGCTTCCCTATCACAGCCGAGGCAATGCAGCTTCTGAGCCAGCACTTTAGGGGTAGTGACCCATTCAAAAGGCAGGTTTTAGATTGCGGCAGAAACACCAATGACACTGGAGGCCCCATTTGGTGGTTTGCTTTGAAAGTTGCTTCTGGCAGTTCAGCTCACAGCCTGTCTCTTCAGGCCTTCTGATGACATTGTCACTTAATACTCCATATTTGTCCCTTTATGCTTACGACACCTATATGTCATTCTATCTCTATAAGTGATTCCCAACACATACAGTAGATGGTCACTTCCCTGCCTTAAATTCAGTGTAATAAATGCACTTGGTGATCAAGCACCTTAAAATTTCTCAAAGTTATTGTTAGGATAATAAAGAAAAAGAGTTTTATTCAAATGAAATTAATGAATACCAAATCACCTTGAACTTGAACTTCCAGGAATGACTTAATTTTATGTGAACAAAAATCTCCTTTCACACTCTCATAATAAGTAAATACTAGAGGTACAGAAGAATAAGGAAATCGAGAGAAGAGAATACTGAAAGCTAATATACAGTTAACTGAGTAAATAAGGCTGTGTGTAGGCAGTGGGCTTAATATTTCAATAGTAAAATGGCAGAGACCAGCAGCAATCCAGAAAAAGACAATGTGGGCTTGGATTGGGGTCGTGAGATATTGGCAAAGATAGTGAGTATCGTAATTTGAATTTTCCCAGAAGCAAATCTTGAGAGGACAGTTTGAATGCAAGTGTTTTTTTTTTTTAAGAGACAAAAATCAATAGGGGAGTGGGGAAGTGTATTAGTTTTCTATTGCTGCTGTAACAAATCACCACAAATTTGGTGGCTTAAAACAGTACAAATGTATACTCTTACAGTTCTGAGGGTCAGAAGTCCAAATCTGTTTCATTTGTCTAAAATCAAGGTGTCAGCAGGATTGGTTCCTTCTAAAGGCTCCAGGGGAGAATCCATTTCCTTTACTCTTCCAGCTTCTAGAGGCCTCCAGCATTCCTTGGCTTGTAGTCCCTTCCTCCACCTTCAAAGCACATCATTTCAGTCTCTACATCTATCATCACATCACCTTCTCCTCTCACTCTGACTCCTGCTGAGTCCCTCTTAAAAAGGAGTGATGTGGTTACATCAGGCCCACTCAGATAATCCAGGATAATCTCCCCATTTAAATACTATCAAATTAATCACATCTGTGAAGTCCCTTTTGCTTTTGCTTATTATATTGCCTGTAATGTAATAATCACAGATTCCAGAGATCAGAATATTTGAGAGGCTCTTATTCAGCCTACCTACCACAGGAAGTGAGAGAGTGAAGGGGAGGAGGTCAGTAAAGTGTGTATTAATTGAGCCAGTTTTCATGGTGGACAACTGGAGCGCTATCTCACTGCGGAACTCTGGGAGACTGTGGAGAGCAGAAATTCTCAAGTTTCAGTGTGCATATGAATCTCCTGGTGATCTTATTAAAATGCCGATTCTGATTCAGTAGATTTGAGGTAGAGCCTGAGATTCTGCATTTTCAACAAGTTTCCAGGTGACGATGATGCTGTTGATCTGGTACCATGCTTTAAATAGCAATGATGTAGAATGTGCCTCAAAGCTATCCCAAATGAGGGGCAAGGAGATTGGGATATTTATTCACCAACTCCCTGTTCATCGTTAGTGGAGAGCTGCTTTCAGGACACTTCCTGATTGCCCTGTATGTGGGCAGAGAATGCTCCTGAGGCAAAAAAAAAAAAAAAAAAAAAAAAAAGTCCCAGATGGAGTCATAGTTGTTTACAATGAACAACCTTCATTGTATGAAGGTGAGTGCAAAAGGAATATGGGCAGGACACCAACAACATGTGCTACAGTGACTGACTAGGTGTAGAAAGAAGAAAGAAGAGGATGGAGAATAGGAGAAGAAAAAAGAGCATGCTAATGAGAAAGGAGATTCATCCAGTTTGGAATCTGAGACACTAGGAAAACACTGGTAGCATGAACAAATAATTGTGAGGGTCAAGATGATTTTATTTCCATCCAGATGCTCAAATGCCTGGCTTAATGCTATACTGACTCTTTGGTCATCTATAATGTAGAGAGCTGTATCAAAGCCCCTGGCTGTCTCTTTGCAGCCTATCAAAACAATGTCTCCCCTGAACTCCTAGGCCTGGGGTTCCCTCTCCACATACAATTCTCTTCCAATCTGGAGGTTATTCTGGAAACAAGCCCTCTTCAAATGCCAAGAAATAGATAATAAGACCTTAGAGGAGGATTACAGTTACAAGAATAGAAGCATAAGATGTAAGAAATATTCCAGAGGACACACTTCAAAGGAGGCAGAATATTTAAGTGCTGAAATTGTGCTCAAGTGAATGTCACAATTTAAAGCCAATGTAATTTTAGTTTTGATTACTGATTCTCTAAGTGTCCTTAGGTATAAGTCATCTGTTGGCCAACAGTTTGCAATGCATTAGCTGTTGACACACACAATATGTGAAACTTGGAAGTATTGCCATGTAAACAAAATAAGATTTGCCTGAAAAAAGCATAAATAAAAATTAAGATGCACTTCTCTTCCAGTTATATTGCTATTGTTATTTCTAACAAAGCAATTTCTAGAAAGGTAGGATGTTACCTGGAATATCTTCTTTGTTCAAATACACAGAAGTAATAACTGACTTTTAGAGGCATGTGTGTACTATCCATTTTGAGTCTCCATCATTCATTGTCACACACTATTACTGCTGTAGCCTTTAGAGAATTTTCACTTTACCATGCATATAACTAATGTCACCTGTCAGCTACAAGAAATTCCTGGCACCAAGTCATCTTGAGGAGCATATGTCTTAGAAGACACCAGGTTATCAAGGAAAAAGGGATTTGGAGTTTTGAGTCTTAATTCCACACCAGCTTTCCCTAGATTGTTAACTGAATGAACTTGATTGAATTCAAAGCCCTTTTCTATGCCAAAATGTTAGGTTTTTGATAAATTTTTTTTGGTTAAATATATATATATATATAACTGGCAACGATATTGAACCAGATTAATTTAAATGCTTTGCACCAATTGCTCACACTCCTCTACTCTGAATTCACTGCTTCCCTTCCATAGTCATTCATTTCAGTAACTCTCCTCCCACTTGTAGGATGTAAAAACAGTAAGTTGTTAAAAAAAATAACGACTCAGCTAATAAAATCCCAATAAAATCTGGAGTCTAATTAATAGTAATGTAACAATGTGTTAGTGTTGACAAATGTCCCATAGTCATGCAAGATGCTAACATTAGGGGAAATAGGGTAAAGGGTATATGGGAAGACCCTGTGCTATGTTTGCAACTTCTCTATAAATCTAAAATTACTCCAAAATAAAAAGCTTATTACAACAACAAGCAAACTCAGGTTTGGAAAGCTACCCACCCAAACCCCATATTCACTAGCTGTGTGATTAGAAAAAAGGTAATTAAATGCTCTCAGCAACAGTTTCCTCATTTGTAAAATATGAGCGGTACTATCCACTTTTCTGGAGAAGTCAGGATTCAAGATCAGATTAGACACTTTATACGTAGTTTTGGTGTTGCTGTTACTAGATTTTAAAGGATCTGGGGTAACTTAGAGTAAAAAGCAACAGAGTAGCCAGAAAAGGGCACCACCATCAGCATTCTCCTTGGTAAATTGCCTAAATGAGTTCTGCAAGTTAATCCTGATTTTGTTAAGGGTGGCACTTTCATAAACATAAAGTGAATGTATTATAAAAGAGCTAAGGAAGACAGAGGAGTTGATTAATCCAAAATCTAAATGCTTGAGAAACAATTACCATAGAAAAACTTGTAGAAAATCTAATCAAGGGGAAAAAATATATAAGAAGACTATGCAGGTTCATGTTAGCAAAATTCTAAACTTTAACAAAATCAGTGTTTTTCTTTTTAAATTTTTTATTTTTAATTGTTATGGATGCACAATAGTTGTACATATTTATGTGATATTTTGATTCAAGCATACAATGTGTGATGAGCAAATTGGGATAACTAGGATATCCATCACCTCAAGCATTTGTCATTTCTTCATGTGAGAACTTTCCATTTCCACACTTTTCGTTATTTTGAAATATGCAATATAAACTGATCTCACTTTAAAATATGGATTTGAAAATCTGATTAATGTATACTAATTTAATGAAGCTAACATTTCCTTTCAATAATAATCTATCATAACTAAATCCATTTTATTATCCTTACAAAAGTGAAAGAATGACTTAATATGAGAATATCTGATAACATATAGTAAATCAAGACAATTAAAAAACCAACTAAAAACAGCATGTGGAGCTAGGCCTGCTGGCTCACGCCTGTAATCCCATCACTTTGGGAGGCCTAGGTGAGTGGATCACTTGAGCTCAGGAGTCCAAGACCAGCTTGAGCGACATGGCGAAACCCCATCTCTACTAAAAATACAATTAGCCGGGTGTGGTGGTGCACACTTGTAATCCCGGCTACTCAGGTGGCTGAAGCAGGAGAACTGCTTGAACCCAGGAGGCAAAGGCTGCAGTGAATTGAGATCCTGCCACTGCACTCCAGCCTCGGTGAGAGAGCAAGATTCCTTCTCAAAAAAAGCATTTGATGTTCTCAAAGTTATTGAAAAGGCTTTTTATAAAGCAAATCCCCCATTTTTAACTATTACAAAACTAAAATTAGAAAAGCATAAATTTAATAGGATTTTTTAAAAGTGTATATCAACCTCTAAGATCAAGAACAAGGCAAGGATGCCCAGTCTTGCCACTTTGATTCAATGTAATACTGAAAATCCTAGCCAGAGAAATTAGGCAAGAAAAAGAAATACAAGGAATTCAAATGGAACATGAAGAGGCAAAAGTATCTCTCGGTTTGCAGATGTCATGATTTTGCATGTAGAAAACCCTAAAGATTACAGAAAGAAAACTGTTAGAATTAGACAAATTTAGCAAAGCTGCAGGATACAAAGGGAACACTCAAAAATCAGTTGTGTTCTATACACTAACAACAATTTTAAAAGGAAATTAGGAAAACAATTCCATTTATAATAGCATCAAAAAGAATAAAATACTTAAGAATAAACTTAACCAAGGAGGAAAAAGATTTGTACACTGAAAACTATAAAACATTTCTGAAAGAAATTAAAGAAGACCCAAATAAAAGAAATAAAAGAAAAGATATCCCGTGTTCATAGATTGGAACACCTAATATTGTTAAAATATCCATACTACTCAATGTACCTTACAATCCCAATCAAAATTCCAATGGCATTTTTGTAGAAATTTTTAAAATGCTAAAATTCAAATGAAATCTCAAAGAGCCTCTAATAGCTAAAACAATTTAAGAAGGAAGAACAAAGTTGGAGACCTTATAACTTCTAATTTCAAAATACATTGCAAGGCTACCATAATCAATCTGTCTTTTCCACTTATGCTTATTAGAACCCAAAGCTGGGAGGCTCATCTGCCCACTTTGCCCTTGGGATTCCTTTGCCATCCCCACCCCTTGTGTAGGCTGTGTGACCCTCTCTGTGGAGGTGCAGTGCAGACAGAAGCAGCAGCAGGAGCCTGGCTTCCAAGGGAATTGCTGGGTTAGTTTGGGGAAGGAAGGAAGCCCCACCTATCATGTCCACCCCATAGCCTGGAAGAAGCTCCATGCCAGCAGGAAAGACCAACATGGAAGCAGAGCCCTGTTAATTCTGTGGTTCATCACTCCTGCTGAACAGCCCAGCTATCATCACCACATCCCATTATCAGGGCCTCCTGCCCCCACATTTCCATCTGCCCATGGACAAACACACCTCTCTTCCTGTCGGTCCAGAGTAGACATAGCTGGTGGCTGATATTTTTCAAGTAAACTTTCAATGAGAATGTTAAAAAACAGTAACAAAAACAAAAACAATATGATACTGGCATAAAGACAGAAAAATAGACCAATGGGACAGAATAGAGATCCCAGAAATGTACCTTCACGTATATGATCAAATGGTTTTCAGCAAGGATGGCAAGACTACACAATGGGAAAAGGATAGTCTCTTCAACAAATAGTGTTGGGAAAACTGGATATCCACATGCAAAAGAAAGAAGTTGAACCCTTAATCTATACCACATACAAAAATTAACTCAAAGTAAGCTAAAGAACTAAATGTAAGACCTGAAATATTATTAAACTCCTAAAAAATATAGGGGGAAATCTTCATGATATTGGAATGGGCAATGATTTCTTGGATATGACACCAAAGCACAGGCAACAAAAGCAAAAGTAGACAAATGGGCCTATGTCAAACATAAAAACTTCTGTCTGGCAAATGAAACAATCAATAAAGTGAACAGGGAACTATGAAATGGGAGAAAATATTGCAAACCATATATTGGATACAAGTTAATATCCAGAATATATAACATACTTCTACAACTCAATAACAGAAAAACAAATAGCCCAATAAAAAAGTGGGACTTCAATAGACATTTCTCTATAGAAGATGTAAAAATGGGCAAAAGCATATGAAAAGGTGCTCAACATCACTAATCATCAAGGAAAATGCAAACCAAAACCACAGAGAGATATCATCTCACACCCGTTAAGATGATCACTATTAAAAAAAAATAATAATAATAATAATGTGTTAGTAAGGATGTGGAAAAATGGGAACCCTTGTGTACTGTTGGTGAAATTGTAAAATGATGCAGCTGCTGTGGGGAAACAAAAAATTAAAAATGAAACTACCATGTGATTCAGCAATCCCACTTAGGACTATATATCCAAAAGAATTGAAAATAATAGGATCTTGAAGAGACCCATGTTTATTGTAGCATTATTCACAATAGCGAAGAGGTGGAAGCAACCTAAATATCCATTGCTATATGAATGGATAAAGAGAATGTGGTATGTACATACATCCATATATACATATTCAGCCTTAAAAAAGAAGGAAATCCTGTCATATGCTACTACATGGATGAACCTAGAGGATATTATGCTAAGTGAAATAAGCCAATCACAAAAAGATAAATAATGCAAGGTTTCCCTTATTCAGTAACTAAAGTAATCAAACTCATAGAAACAGAAAATAGAATAGTGGTTGCCAGAGGCTGGGGAAAGAAGAAAAGGGAAGTTGTTCCCTTATATAGAGTTTCAGCCATGCAAGATGAAGTGTTCTAGAGATCTGTTATGTAAAAAATGTGCATATAGTTAGCCATACTATACAGTACATTAAAAAATTGTTGAGGGTGAATTTGTTATTTGGTTTTTACCACAATTTTAAAAAGCCCATATCAAGGAACAGCCAAAGTATATTTAACAGTAGAGCCATAGAAGCACTCCATTAAAATAAGATATAAAACAAGCATTCTCATAGTAATCATTAATATTTAACATTATTTTTATTCTGACAATTGCAATAAGATATGAATCAGAAACAAACCAAATTATTTTTGCAGGTAATGTTATACAGATAAAAAAACAAAATAAAATCCACCTAAAAATTATTTAAAGGAATAAGAAAGTTCAGTAAAGTGATTGAACACAAGGTAAATAAACAGAAATTAATAGTTTTTCCCCAATAGTAGCCAAAAAGAATAAATACTTGACAGATTACATTTACAAGAGCAACAAAGACATAAAACACTCATTTATTAAATATGCAGAACCCCTATGATTAAAACTATACAATTTTACCAAGACACATAAAGACAGATTTCAGTATATTGAATCAGGCCACATTTCTGGCTGTCATGACAAAACATTATAAATATGCCAGTTATTCCTAAAATGACTTATAGACTAAATGCAATTTTAGTAAAAATTCAATTTTTTACATTTAAAAATATTTATCTCAGAAATGTGAGTTGTGATTTCGTCTTTCATTCTACCCATCTTTGTACTTTCAGGAAAATGAAAAAAACTAAAGGTTTGGGCTATGATGATGTAATGGGATTAGGGGAATATCCTTGACTTCTGAAAAACACATATGCTCCAGAATCAGGAATCATGTTCATGCCATGCCATTGTGTCCCAGGCATGTCTTTGCTCTTCTATTAAATAGTCACCCAATGATTACTTCCATCAACTTTTTTCCCTTCTCAACTAGTTGAAATTTAGTATTTATGTACTTCTGAGTATTTGCCTACTTATCTGTTGATTATGTACTTGGTGGATGACCCCAAGGCCCAACCTATCTAGAATAGTCCAGATTCTTGATATGCTGAAGATCATGAGATGCCAAAAACTCAGAAAGAGAAAATGGGAGATGAGTTGAATCGTTGTTTGCAGCATCGGGCCGATTATCACATATCCCTACAGTGTTCCTCCGGCCCCACTATTATGCACTGTGGAAGAGATTTGCTAATGCTGGCTGCTTTGGCAGATTCTTGAGCACTCTGTAAATCTCTATAAAGGACTCACACCCTGAAGATAAGATTAAATTATTATGTGGGTCTTATGCAGCCCACTAGATCTGACCCTTTCACGTATTGGTCAATGATTGGTCCTTGTCCTTCTTTTTAATTATCCTGGGACACCAATGGGCCACACTCTGGGAAGAAGGACCTGGTCCTGGGAATGATTTGGCACTTTAAGAGGTGATTCAGGGGGCCCGGGTCCCTCCATTTTTGGCTCCAAGCTCCCCAGGGCATAGTTCTTTTTTTAAAAAAATATCAACTTTGATTTTAGATTCAGGGATAAGTGTGCAGATTTGTTACATGGGTATATTACATGATGCTGAGGTTTGTGGTACAATTAATCTCATCACCCAGGTAGTGAACATAGTATCTAATAGGTAGTTTTTTTTAGCCCTTGCCCTCTCCCTCTCTCCTCCCTTTTGGAGTTCCCAGTATCTATTGTTGCCATCTTTGTGTTCATGTGTAACCAATGTTTAGCTCCAATTTATAAATGAGAACCTGCAGTATTTGCTTTTCTGTTCATGTGTTAATTTACTTAGGATAATGCCCTCTAGCTGCATTCCATGTGGCTGCAGAGGACATGATTTCATTCTTTTATAGTATTCTTTATCCAATCCAGGTCATAGTTCTTATCTCCATGGTCAAAGTGAAGTATCCTGGCTAGTAGGAAAAGCAAAGAGTAAAGGAGTTGGAAACTGCACATCATCAAATGCCATTGAAGAGAATTTGGTCACAAAGATACACCTAATCCCAGTGGGGAGGTGGGAGTGTAGATTCTAGTGCACTGAGACAGGGGAGAATGCATTCAGAGGACAACTAGTTGCCTTTCACAGTTCTTTTCTTAGTCTTCACGTGAAGTACAGCAGTGAATGGGCAGACTTAAAAATTTGAGAACAATGCCTGGAGTTTCTGCTTTATCACCGGCACACCATGTGCCCTCATTTTAAAATCATTTCCCCATTGATAGTGTTGACCTGTCACAATGGGATGTTTTCCCAAATGCATTGCTGACCGGGCTAGATAAAGGGGAATGTGCTAAAGAAGACCTCATAGGTTTGCAGAAAGATCTTAATAAGCAAGTCTTAAAAATAAACACCTTTAGGGTAGCTGTACCTTAAAAGATGTTTCAGAAATTATAGTTAACATTTGATTACATTTGATCAAATTTAGCAAAGTCCTTTCTGGGTTTGGCTAAGTAACTTTCTCCCTCTTGCTTTTCATATTTCACGATGTTTCAAAACCAATTTCTAGAGGAAGAGCTTCTCAATTTATACCAATCAAGTCCAAAATGGCCTCCTAAATGTATTTTTTTCTGGCTTTGTGTTCTTCATTTATCACATGCTTTGTCATTGGTAAACCCAAGGCCATCTTACAGTCCGTCTTTGACTGAAAATGAATCACATTTATTTATAACTAAGACACCCTTGAGGGAAGGGAGAGAACCAAGTAGCTGGTTTACTTAAGGACAGAACCAAGAAATGCAATTTACCTCCTCAGTCTTTGTCCACCCTTTCCCAAGGCCATTATATATCCCTTAAAATAAGCACAATTGACTAACATGTACTGCAGCCACAGAAAAGGAGATATTGTTCAAAAATATAACCTTTTCACTAAAAAATGTACTCATCTCATTACTGAAATAGATCCAAATAATCTAGCCAACTGCATCTTATATGAAGATTGGTCTAAATGGAACCCAGAATTAACTCTAAAATGGGTGAGTGTTTGGAAAATCAAAGTAGTTCTTCTTTAGGCAGTGAAGTCTCTGAGCTGTGTAGGATAACACCTTAAAATGGGTAAAACCTCATGAATAAAGAAGCTTCTTTGTGGCTGTTTTTCTATAAACCACAGAGCACTTCTGTTTGATTTTTCTAAAGAATGAGATGAATGCAAGCTGAAGAGTAGCGAATGAAGTGGCTGTTGACAGACATTTCTAAGGGATAAATCTATTTTTTTAAAAAATCAGATTGCTCTTTGAATTGGGAGAAAAGGATAATAGATGCTGGCAGAGCCACCTGAGGCAATTTGCCTGGATCTCAGAAAGAGATTTGCTAACCTTTGGCACAGTAAACTAATAAATAAAATAAAGAAATTTAAAAATCAATGCTAACATCCATACATGAAAACTATCCTGGCTGGAGTTTGAGGTGTATTATTTTAAAGACAGGGATACCAGGTTGTCATGGTAACTAAGACAAAAAGGAACTCCTGGTATTTGCTTAGGCAAGGCAAGCTATCAAATAAAATTCTTTTCTAAACAATAAAATTCTTTGACGAAAAACATGTAGGTTTTCCTATATAAGACTACGCATATAATTTAAGTAAATCTTGTTAAGTGTAATGTTTAAGCATTGCTCTTACATAAAGGGAAATCACTCTTGCCTGTTAACTCAAATTGGAATTCCTTAATTTTTTTCTTAGAACCCCATTTGCAAAAAGCAATGTGCTTCCCAAGCTATAAAAATACCAAAGGCATGGCAAAGAAGGCTTTTATGACCTGCTTCCAACTTACATTTAAACATTAATTATCATCATACCCTTCCTGCCATGTTCCTTAAGCTCTATTTAAGAATATCCATTATTTCTAGAATAGGTCATTTGCCTCCATCTAACTTTGTCATATATTATTCCCTCCATCTAGGATGCTCTTCTTGTTTCCTTTACCTCCCCTACCTCCCACCTAGCAGCCTAGCAAAATCTTACTTATCCTGATCTCATTAAGAAACAGTTCCCCTAGATCAAGTCTTTTGCAAGGACATGGATGGAGCTAGAAGCCATTATCCTCAGCAAACTAACACAGGAACAGAAAACCAAACACCGCATGCTCTCACTTATAAGTGGGAGCTGAACAAAGAATACATGGACACAGGGAGGAGAACAATACACACTGGGGCCTATCGGGGGGTCGGGGTTGGAGGAGAGCATCCGGATCAATAGTTACTACATTCGGGACTTAATACCTAGGTAATGGGTTGGCAGGTGCAGCAAACCACCATGGCACACATTTACCTATGTAATAAACCTGCATGTCCTGCCCATGTATCCTGGAATGTAAAATTAAATTTAATAAAAAAAAATTTTTTTTTGAGACTGAGTTTTGCTCTGTCACCCAGGCTAGAGTGAAGTGGTACAATGGCTCACTGCAACCTCTGCACCCTGGTTTCAGGTGACTCTCCTGCCTCACTCTCCTGAGTAGCTGGGATCACAGGCGCCCACCACCACGCCTGGGTTTTTTTTTTTTTTTTTTTTTTTTGTATTTTTAGTAGAGACAGGGTTTTGCCATGCTGGCCAGGCTGGTCTCAAACTCCTGATCTCAGGTGATTCACCTGCGTTGGCCTCCCAAAGTGCTGGGATTACAGGCGTTAGCCACTGCACCCCACCTAAATTAAAAGTTTTTTAAAAAAAGAGACATTTCTCATTTCTCTTCCTTTGTGAAACCGTCCCCAAGCAAAGTTAGTTCTCCTTTCCTTTGTTCCTCAACGGTTCATACACCAACTTCAGGCATGGCCATACTCTACTGCAATCCTCTACTTACATGCCAATACTCCTATCCAGGGCATGAGCTCCCTAAGTCTCATAGTCTCAAACGTCTTTGAATTCCCAGGGTCTTCCCCATAACTACTGACCAATGCATGTGGGATAAAAGAATTTAAGTGTAATGACGGCTGTTGGTTCCCTGCCCATATCTTTTTGGCTCTTACTTTTTCAAAGCCCATCAGCTCAAATTCTGTGAGTACCTGTGATGTTTTGCCAGAGGGCTTTCTTTGGCTACTAAAGCCTACTCTGCCCACACCCAAGCTGAAAGTATAGAACAGGTTAGAGGTACAGGAGTAGCCTTCAACCAATGACTGACAGGAGTTAGTGGATAAAGCCTCCATTCCACTCACCCCTTAGAAGGGAGGACTCTGAGTTGCATGATCTACACTGTCAATCAGAATTCCCGAGTCAGATTAAGTTTGAGTTGTCCTTAGATTTTATGTCTTTTTTATTGATATATAACAGATGCACATATTTGGGGGCATATGTGATAATTTAATACATTTATATATAATTTGTAAAGATCAAATCAGTGTAATTGGGATAATCATCACTTTAAATATTTAACTTTTTTTATGTTAGAAACATTCAAATTATTCTCTTATAGCTATCTTCAAATATACAAAAGATTATTGTAAACCATAGTCACCCTAGTGACCTATTAAACACTAGGTCTTATTTCTTCTATCAAACTGTATTTGTACCCCTTAATGAACCTTTCTTTATCTCTCCTCCCACCCACCCTTCCTGACCTCTGATAGTATCGATGCCTTGATAACACACCCTTGCAATGACTTCCTTTCCTTTTCTAATTTCCCCACTCTGCTACTGGTGTTTCCTAGAACCACTGCCCACATAAACCACTTGCACTCAAATCCCTGTCTCCTGGTTACCTTGTGAGAGAACCCAAAATAAGAAAATAAAAGACTGAGTTGAATGTAGCACAAAGTTTCAATGGGGTCTCAGTCAAGATGAGTGTGTTATTTTAGAGATGGCTTGATTTAACTTGCTCTTTAAGATCAAATGCATACTTTCCTAGATCACCTGCCCTAAAATTGGAAGTTTTGACTTATTTCTTGAAATAATAGACAGGTTTTTAAGCAAAAGAATACCATAATAGAAGCAGTGTTTTAGAAAAGTTATTCTGGCAGCAGTGTATGGATAGATGGATGATGAAAGAAGGACACTGGGGAAGCTAAGCCGTCATGGCTAATGCAGGTATTTTCATATAGGAAATTATGAAGGTCTGTTCTAGGATAGTAGCCTTGGAAATAAAAAGTAAAAGACAAATATTAATGACAGTGAAGAAACAAATGGCTCAATCATTCCTGTCAAGTTGCTACTGCTTGCCAGTTCCTACTGAATTCAAACACAAGCAGCAGAGTAAAGCACAAAATGTTAAAGCCTGAGCTCCAGCTGTGGTTCTGCTAATGACTCTTGGTCAAGTTGCTTGGCTTCAGCTTCCACATCTGTTAATCAAGACAGATGAGAACAATAACTCCAACCCTGCCTGCCTTTACAGAGGTTTTCCAACTATTTAATGAGATGCTGTCTATAAAAATGTTTTGAAAGTTATAAAGAGCTAAAGGGATTTGATATACTTTTACTGCAGAATATATACATTCCATAATCTAAGTCTGCAATCAAAGGTAAGAAAGAATAATCAAGCATCACAACAGTAAAAAAAAAGGCAACATTATACATTGATAAAATGCTATTGTAAGTTGAGCAATGCAGACTATCAGATACAAGAAGAAATTATAATAAATATGTTAATCTTGCAACCCACTGAAAGCAAAATAACTAAATGAAAGGAGAAAAAAACACGGTGAGCTGGATTTGGCAGAAAAAGCTATAGTTGAACATTTTGTGTATTTATGATCAATTGATTTTCAACAAGTGTGCCAAGACAATAAAACGGGAAAAGAATATTCTTTTCAACAAATGCTGCTAGAGCAACTGGATATCTACACGCAAAAGAATGAAATTGGGCCCCTGCTTTACACCATACACAAAAAAATTAACTCAAAAGGACCATAGACATAAATGTAAAGGCTAAAACTATAAAACACTTAAAAGAAAATATAAGAGTATATCCTCATGACCTTAGGTTGAGCAATAATTTCTGAGATATGACACCAAAAGCATAAGCTACAAAAGAAAATAATAGATAAATTGTGCTTCATCAAAATAAAAAATGTTTGTGTTTCAAAGGACACTATTGAGAAAGTGAAAACTAAAACCCACAGAATAGAAGAAAATATTTACAAAGCAGACTGATAAAAGTCTAATAAACAGAATACATTTCTTAAAACTCTGTGACTCAACAATAAAAAGACAACCCAATTTTAAAGTGGTCAAAGGATCTGAACAGACGTTTCTCAAAAGAAAATATATAAATCACCAATAGGCATATTAAAAAAAATGTTCACTACATCAAGTTCTTGCTATTCCAGGCCTGAGAATATCTCCTAGGTTAGCATATTCTTATTTCAAAAAATTGTCCCTGGTTTTCTCCATTTTCCATAGAGAATCCTGACCGGCTGATATATTTACTATGTCAGTATGAATTGGAGTTTCTCTAAATCCCTGGAACTATAATTAGCATTTATAAATCTAATGCTTTGGAAGAGGTTCACAGACTGGTGATGAACCCAAATAACAGTGAAACAATTCTGTAACACTAGGCGTCTTCATCAATATAGGTAGTCACAATTTTTGATGGATTAAAAACTTGCTGTAGTACAAATAGAGAACTGGAAATTGAGAGAGGATACACTGCTTTATGTATTTAGACTAAAGTTACGGGGAGAATGAAGGAAATCTTGACAGAAGAAAAATTCTGGCAGAACCCCATCATTGTGGAACTGAACTGATAACAACTTGGAACACTCCAGTAAATTCTTTTGTGTAATGTAGTTTGCAGCAGTGATAATACAGACATATTTTCTGTTCCATCAGAAAATCAGCAGACAGCAATCCAAAGGTACCACACCTATACATGAAGAAGGAAAGTTCTAATACAAGGCAACTGAAAAGCACCCAGAGCTTTAAATTCAAGATTAATTGTAATCCTTAACTACAAGTGATAAAAACTAACTTGAATTGTGACTAAATAACTGATCCAAACTGGGTATTAAGTGGCAGGATTATGAGAGAGGGTAAAAAAAATGAGGTTTGTGAAAACACATTTCCTAAATTCTCAGAAAAAATCTAGAATATTGCTATGATACTTAGAAATTCTGGGGTTTTTCAATTGGAATTGAGCATCTCTGTATGCGGGGATGGGCCCTTATCAAGGTATAAAAATCCAAACACTCTAATATGCCTCCTTGACTGTAAAGTATTGGAACTGGTTCCAAAATCCACGAATAGACACTACTTCCCCCCAGCCTGCCCCACCCCATAGGCTAAGGATAATTCTGTACCAGAATTACCCTGGTACAGGATATTTCTGGTCCAGGGAACTGATTTACCAAACATAAAATGTTAGAGCTAGAAAGGGCTTTTGAGAATGCTTTCCACCACCTGTTTGCATCTCGAGACAGGTGTACACCAGAAGCTGGGAGTTGCCTAAGGCTGCACACCTCACTGAAGGTAGAACAATGATTTGTGCTCAGTCCAATTCTGTTTCCTACATGCCTAGCTGTAAGTACTAACTGGTTCACAACTATGTGTTAGTAAAACAAACAAACAAACAAAAAACAGATAAAGACAGAGCATTTAGAATTGTGTTGTCAGATAAGAGAACACATCCAAAATGCATGATTCTTACAGAGAAACTAAAGGAAGTTAATGTGTGGAAGTCTCAACCAAAAATACCATTTTTAGCATACTTGTTTATATAAATGCTGATTGAAAATATTTAAATGACTATAGATCTGATTCTTATTTTCTTTTCCTTCAGAAACTGGGATTAATGTATACTCTAGATCCATTTATTAGAAATGGAAAAAAAAACACAATTTTTGAGGGGTGAAAATACTCCTGTAACACAAATAGAGAACTAGAGGAACTGAAGTATAGCTCGGATAGCTCTGTCTCGGTCTTTTTGTTTGTGTTTTAGCAAAAGTATTTTACTCAAAAAATAGGTTTCAAAGAACATTAATGACTTTCTTTTCCTTTTTATGTCTGCTTAATCAGTGTTAAACTGCTATGGGAAAAGTTTTATAGAACTATAAAACCTGAATGTTGGTCTCTTCATATACATCTTTTCTATGACTGCAAATCTTCATTCACTTTCATATATGTATCATTTTTACCATCATATTATTTTTGCTCAATAAAAACTGTATGATAAAATAAGAAAAAAAATGTTCACTATCATTAGTCACCAAGACAATGCAAATCAAAACCACAATTAGATATTACTTTACATGGACATGGATGGCTACAATAAAAAAGTAACACAGTAACAAGGGTCGTGAGGATGCAGAGAAATTGGAACCCTCATATATTGCTGCTAGGATTATAAAAAGGTCCAGCCACTTTGGAAAAACAGTCTTGCACTTTCTCAACATGTTAAATAGAGAGTTACCATATGACCCAGCAATTCTGCTCCTTGCTATATGCCCATGAGAATTGAAAACATGGCTACACAAAAACTTATACATGTCATAGCAGCACAAAAGGGGAAACAAACCAAGTATCCATCAATCAATGAAGGATTTTAAAAATGTGGTACATCCATACAGTGGAATATTATTTGGCTATAGGAAGGCATGGATAACTGATTCAACAGAGCTATCCGAGCTATACTTCAGTTCCTCTGGTTTATATATAATTTGTAAAGATCAAATCAGTGTAATTGGGATAATCCTAGTTTCCACAGGGTGATGCAATGAGGGCCAGAACATATGTATGTACATATGTATGCCTGAACATACATTACAGGTGCATTACAGGAAAGGAACTCCAAACTTAGGAAACACCAACCTTTGATAAGAGGGCTACTAGGAAACCTGCACTGGAGAGACACATTATCCTGGACAGCAAACAAATCTACCCTCTGCTCTGGTGGGAGACACTCTCTCTACCTTCTAAGGCTCTTCATTATGCAAACATCTTTGAAAAGTTAGTCTGGAACACACATCTGTTAATGCATTTGCCCAGATGTGCAGAAATGCAAATTACCCTTGGAGAATTGTCTCCCAACAAACAAATGATCCAGCAAGGTTTTCATGGGATTACTCCAGCACTCCTAGGTAAGTATAAATGTAGGAACAGAAATTAGGATTGTACATGTTTCTAAGCTTCAATTTACTTATTTTAAAAGCCATCGTAGAATGTCTATAGCCTATAATGTCAAAAATCTTTCACCTATTTTGAAGAGAATAGAGTGCAAAAAAATGTTTTTATAAATATTGAGTGCCCTTCCTGACACATAGATAGGCTCTTGACAGAACCCACTTATACCTGCCATAATGTTTATTTAGTCATGGACATCCTAATGATAGGAGAGCTCATCCTATCATTGAGCTCTCAAGCATTAAGTCATTGAACTCATCAAGTAGGTTTTCTGAGAAGGATAAAGTTATTAATGATGTTGGTGATGAAGTTTGTGAATGAATAAATTAAATGCATCAATACTTTATTAATAACTATTAAAAACTGCTAAAAGGGTGCCATAGGCCAGGTAAAACTGGTTTTATTCAATCTTCAACCAATTAGGTTAATACATAATTAACCCTTATGAATTCCTCTTTACAGATGAGGAAACCCATATATATTTCCCAAGATTACACAATAGGTTATGGCAAAAAACACATCTATCTCACTCCACATGTATTCTCAAAATGTATTAACAGGACTCTTTTGATTACCTTTAGGTATATTAGAATACTCTTAGAAACCAGGGCTCTTCATAGGCTCATAGAAAACTTGAATTTGTATTCTAAGCCCATATAAAATGATAACACCATATTTTTTTCTAAAATATCCACTCTCCAACCAAAAATTTTAGACCCGAAAATGCCTTTTCCCAAATGGAATGGTGGAGTGGGGAATAAGCCTTGGCATTTGTAAGAGGTAGTCAATGATGAATTAGCTTCTGGATTATCATAAAACTTGTTTGGCAATTCTGTGATTGTTATGAAGTTAATAGTAACTAGGGAAAGTTACCTGAAGCCCTCAATCATTTATTTAGTGTCAGTAATATCCCAGGGAGAAGAAAACCCCCAAGCTATTATTTAAACCACATCACATATTCATGAAAAAAATAACATGAGTATTTATTTAACAGTTTATAGGAATCTCCATCTTTTCAGTTCTTAAACTTAGAGAAAAAACACAGAAAAAAATTATAACTATTTTTGCATCATAAAACTATAGTATAACAGCCTCGTAGTTTGATCAAGATGTCTTCCTATCAATATGTGTGAATTCCAATCTGACAAAGTCAAGCAATAATATTACATAAGAGGATTCAATTCCCAGAAAAATTTTAAAAATTAGAAAAATCCAAAACACATCAACATATTGACACACTTCAGTTTTCAGAATTTTGGAGATGTACATTATTTTTATTCATTTTCATCATAATTATTATAGTGTACCTATGAAGTCTGATGAGCATCCAAGTAAAGATTATCAGCTTTTACCATGCTTAAGAATCTATATTGAGTTTGAGATCTAGGCTTTTCTCACTGACATTTTTACAAAATAATAAAGACAAAATGTAATAAAACATTTAAATAATGGCACAAGCACTGCTGTGCAAAGATGGAGATGCTTTTAAACCTGATGGTTGAATGACAGGTAGCACCAATATATGATGGCTTGAAATACTCACTCATCAGCTGATATACATAAATTTCGATTTGGCTAATGAAAGGCAGCTTAAGGATTTCCCAATGAATAATGTATTAATATGTGGATGCACAAGACTGAAATTACAAAGGTCAGCACAGCTCAAATGTAAAAGACTTCTGAATTTCCGAGGTGTGATGGCAGCTAGCTAGCACTGTGTGCTCCTCAGTTTCCATTATTTCTGCAGAACACCCACGGATGCAAAGCAATCAATGACTTTCCTCTCACTAGGAGAAAATCTGTTTGCTGTAGAGAAGATGAACTTGACATTAAATTGTCTTATCCACTTGCTAGTCCTTCAAAACAGGACAGAGCCAGAGAGGAAATAGGAAGGAGTGAAATGTAACTTACCCGCCAATATCCACCCCTACCTTGGAGAGAACAGATCTGAGTCACACCTTTTCTGCACGAAAACAACTCTCTGAGTCACTCAGCACTGTAGATACCAGGAATTTGGCTATCATCTGTACCCATCAATTCACTCCCTCAGGTTAAAATCTGAGCAAGAAATTATGACAAACCTCAGTTGGTCCATGAACATAACCAGGGAGAGAGTAGCATTACCTCATCTTTTGCAAAACTCAGGTCAGGCTAAGTCTCTTTCTTGCAAGGATGAACTCACAGGAGGGGAATAAAAGAATTTAACATGAAAAGACCAGTAAAAGTATTTTGCAACATTAAAATCTGATCACATAGCAGTAATTTTTCAAATGCTCATGTTCCAGGTACTCTGCTTAGCACTTTACATACTTACCTACTTTAATTTTCAGAACCATCCCATGAGAGAGGCACTGAAGTTCCAGAAGGAAAGTTAAATCTCCAAAGTCACATGGCTGATTGGTGGTGTGATAGCCTAACTTGTGCAAGCCTAGCTGACTCCATCTTAGCTGTAGACTCCATTTTAGCCTCTCCCTCTCTGCCATTTCTCCCTTGGGTGCACAGCTGGGTCACGCTATATTCAGAGCCTTGTAACCGTTGTAACCACATCCTGCCTGGCAAGCACACCTGCTATTGTGAATACCTCTACTTGGACCCCCCTTGGTGATTGATTATGTGGAAAGTCCCCCTGCTACCCCCCTTGATGACTGTATAGAAATATTCTTAGTAACTAGCAACTATGGGAACCTCCTGCCTCCTGGTTACTAGCTTCCTTCTACTGACTTGCTTATTCTGCTTCTATAAAATTTCACTTCCCCCTCCCCTCTCTTCTAGGTTAGGTATAAAAGGAAATCATGTCCCCTTCTTCAGGGCTGAGAGATTTTGAGCAGTCACTGACAATAAAGGACTTTTAATTGGAACTCAGAGTGTGGCGCTTTCCTTCTAACTCGATTGGGTATAACAGTGGCAAGGCTGGGACTCAAGTAAAAATTGAAGGTCTGTGCTCCTAATCACAGTCCCAGGCTCCTTCTCAGGGAACCAGGGAACTGTGCTTCTCAACTCTCAGGACAAATACAAATCCCTGGCTGAAGTGGGGAGGTAGCAGTGGGAGTGGGGTGAGAGTGTCTTGTTAAAATGCAGATTCTGATTCAGTGAGTCTGGGGTGGAGCCTGAAAATATACATTTCTAACAAGCTCCTGGGTGATGCTGGTGCTGGTGGCGCTCAGACTACAGTTTGAGCACCAAGAAAGCATGCAACTGTGGGGAAACAGGAAGAAATTAGGCTGTCAAAAAATGGCAAAAACCTCAATTACTTTTGCACCAGCCTTATATATAAGAAAATGTGAACTTTGTGAAGTAGGCAATGAAAGAAGAAATAAAAGGACACAAGGCTGGCATGAAAATAGAATGGTGAAGAAGGAGCTGGGACAAATTGAAAAGAATCCAAGGAAACTACAAAGAAAGACAAAAGTATCCACTACAGCCAACAAAAGAGGGGAATCTGCATTAGGGAACAAACAAATCAAAAATATGTAAGGCAAACTTGCACAGCACTCCAAAAATAATGAGGGGAAAGAACAAAAGGATGAAAATGATTTTTAAAAAAGAGAGAGATTACAGCAATGGGGACAAATATACAAGCTTCTAAAAAGAAGCATTATGGAGGAGGAAGCAGGACAATTGGGGCAAACACTGAACTTGAAGATACAGTATAGGAAAACATTCCTGCACGGAAGATATTCAGACTTAACACTGAAAAAGTGAGGGTAATTTCCCATGGCAGACGCTGTTGGTGCCCTGCCTCATTTCCCCTCCAGCCACTTCAGACTCCACCTGCTGCTACAGTGGATTGTTCCCTGGGCTCCCTGACAGCTCCCTGCCTCAAGCACTCATGTCCCTCCACCTTCCAGAGAGCTTGTGCACCAAGAAGCTCAGATTTAACACCCTCAGATTAAATCAACCAAGGCGGAGCTGGATTTAGTGGATACACACCTCAGGTTCACCTTCACAGGCTGGGACAATTTTGAGATGTGCTCTACATTGTCTCCCAGTATCCCCAATAAGATTGAGCCCCAGTCACCTGCAGTGTAATCCACACATTCACTCACCCTTTATGGCTTTTCTCTCTTCCTTGCCCCACTTCCCACTCCCTGACTTGCGTATCCTGGGATCACCTCCCAATTAAATTATTTGCTCCCAAGTTTTTGCCTCAGGATCTGCTTTTCGGGAAACACAAGCCAAGACATGCCCCAAATATGTGAGAGGAAAATCCTTAACTATATTCAAAAGGGAAGAAATTCCACGTTTAATGGTGTGTTATTTAATGAGTCAAGTGGCTTTCATGTTTTGAATTCCAGAGCTTAGAGGCAGCACTAAAGTGGACAACAGATCAGTCTTCCCAGACCTCATTCCTTTCACCATTTTCCCCTCCTCTGGGCTCCACTATACATGGTTCATAATATCCAGACTGCCTTAGGGTATGATTCCTATTCCTTCTCTCTCCCTCTTACCTGCCAACATCTCATAAACAGAAACTGCAATTTAATGGCTTTGTATCCCAAGCACATAGCACAGTACCTTACACATAGAAGGCTCTTGATAACTTGTTAAATAAGTGTTGGGTAAATAACTGGATCCTAGGACTGGCTCTGCCACTGACTAGCTGTGTGACCTTGGACAAACCACTTAATGACTTAACTGAGCCTTAGTTACCTCCACCTATAATAGATAACTCAACTCACTGTTCTCTGAGGTCAAGTTATTACACAAATCTAGAAAAGTAAAATTTCTCCCCACTCTCTAATTTCTTTTTTTTTTATTTTTGTGAGTACACAGTAGGTGTACTCAAATACTTATAGGATACATGAGATGTTTTGATACAGGCATGTAATATGTTATAATCACATCATGGAGAATGGGGTATTCATCCTTTCAAACATTTATCCTTTGTATTGTGAATAATCCAATATACTCCTTTAGTTATTTTAAAATGTGCAATTAAGTGATTATTAACTATAGTCACCCTGTTGTGCCACCAAACAGTAGGTCTTATTCATTCTATCTAACTTTTTTTTTTAGTATCCAATAAGCTTCCCCACCTACCCCCCACCTCTGATCTTTTGAGCCTGGTTAATACCATATAAAGCTGGCCATGCTATAAGGGAGACAGTCAAATCTTTGTGGATCACACTAAGCTGTAACTATGGTATTGCCTAAAATCCTAGCACTTAACAGCTTCTTTGTGTTCCTAAGTAAAATTCTACTGGTGACTATGATGTACCCTTATTGTCCAAGGCATTCATTGTCTCTGCCTGTGTTGTCCAGTATGGTGGACATTAGTCCCATGTGGCTATTAGGCCCTTAAAATGTACCTAGTCCCAAGTGAGATGTGAGGTAAGTGTAAAAGACACATTGAATTCTGAAATTTAATACCAACAAAATGTGAAATGTCTCAACTGTGTTATATGGATTACATACATGTTAAAGTGCTCACATGTTGGATATATTGAGCTAAATAAAATATATTACTAAAATTAATTTTACTTATTTCTTTTTACTTTTTATATGGGGCTATGAAAGCACTTAATGTGAAGAAAATTTAGTAACTCACATCATATTTCTACTGGATAGTTGCTGATGATAAAAAGATGCATGTCTTAGTCTCTGGCCTTTAAGATTACTTTAGTATAGTGGAGAGAGACATGGAGAGAAGAAATGGACCCAAAAGTAACTAATAGAAGGCAAAGTGACTGTGAAACAGAAGAATAGAGGGACAATGTATTACATGAGTAAAGAGGAGAAAGGAATTCTATAACTAGGTTTTATTTGCGGGTGAACCACGTTGAGCCTGCTCCTACATAAGAAAACACCCTGTTGTGTTTTGTCATTTTCTCACAGAGATTCATGCATTATCACAATAGGCTTTTGCTAACAGCTGAGGAGAAACTAGGGAAAACCAAACCAAACCTGGTCTCAAAGATATTATTGTCCCAGAAATGCTCTGAGAACAAGAGAAAATCTTGTTTATATTTCCTGCTTGTGGTGTTAAAATCTATCCAGGGACAGGATGATAAAAATTCTCCAAAATAAAGTATTGTGTCTTGACTCTCCCCATACTCCTCTTAAAAGACAAATTATTGTTCACAGTGCAATCTCTTGAATTGGCTAAATGATCTTCCAAATAAACATTTTGAGAGATGGGTCCCCCAGGTGCTTATAAATTCCCCCAGTCCCTTAATGAGTGTATCAGTGCAACCTCATGGCAACTGAATGGAAAATGAAAAACTTGATGTGTGGCAGAGTCAGCTGGGATGGGTTTCCTTGACATCCACTTTGAAATTCTAGCTTCACTGTGATCTTGTGTGATAGCAAGTAAGACCTAAAGGCAGTGAACCGAATTCTACCTTTTACAATCCAGTATCTATTTCCCCTTTTTCCTTGCTAGCAGAACTCTGCTTTTGCTGGAGAAGGCAACAGGCCCAGCTAAAAATTATATTCTCCAGCCTCTGTTGCAGATGGTATGACCACATAAGCCAGTTCAGGCCAATAAGACATACGTGGAAGTTGTTGTATAGGGGGCCAGACTCACAGCTCACCTTAAAGAGGGTATCAGAGTGGCCCACAGCTATAGTCCCACCTACTCAGGAGGCTGAGGTGGGAGGATGTCTTGAGCCCAGAAGGTCAAGGCTGCAGTGAGCTATGATCACATCACTGTACTCCAGCCTGGGCAACAGAGTGAGACCTTGTCTTAAAAAAAGAAGACACCAGGGAGACTCAGATAGGGCATCCTCCACCCTGTGACCTCTGCCTTACCCATTTTCCTGCCCACAATGTGAGCACAGTGAGGAGGGAGAAGCAGCCAACTGCGACCTGAGCAACAATCACACATTGATGATAGCTAAGGAAAGAGATGGAGCCTGCAGCCTTGGTGTTATTATGGAACCACTAGCCCTAGACTGGATTTTTTGTTATGGGAAAAAATAAAATAAGTATTTGTTTAATCCACTGATTTAAACATTTTTTGTAACTGATGTTTTGAGTTGGCTGGTTGCTTTGTGTACCCAACTGATGATCTCAGCTTGTTTGTTTTCACCAAATGTGTTGTTATTTTGGTGACCTACCAATCCAACAATGGCAATGTTAGTGTCTGTCATTGCTGTCTAACGGACCATAAAACTTAAAAGTGTAAAGCATCTCGACTACAACAAATGTTATACTGGGTGTGACCTGTGGTTTTCTAGTCCCCTGTTGTCACTGACTGTACTCACTGACACTTATTCTTAAGAGCCTAGGAATGATGTATTGAGTACTTGCTATTGACTAGGCACTGTTTCAAGTGAATTATGTATATTACACATTTAATCCTTAGATGAACTCTACAAGATATGTAGTTATTTTTCCCATGATACAGATGAGGCAGAAATAGGGCATATGAAGTTAAATGATGTGCCCAGCATGTCAACTACTAAGTGTTAGGTTCATCTGAATTCACATCCATGTCAACTGACATTAGAGCCTGTTTTCTACCAGCTATACTTGATTGCCTCCTGCTCACAAAGAGCCCTAAATTCTTCCCTCAGTGATGCTTTAAATGTGTAGTGCCATTTTTCCTTAAAACCTAGTCAATGTTTTAATATCTTCTTGAACCTACTTACAGTTCTATTCAATGCTATTTCTCATGGCTTGATTTAAAATCACCACCATCACCACAGGCAGGATCATTCCAGATGTG
The DNA here is from genome assembly GCA_963573385.1 of Cacajao melanocephalus. NCBI lineage: Eukaryota > Metazoa > Chordata > Mammalia > Primates > Pitheciidae > Cacajao > Cacajao melanocephalus. Next base: position 4,585 of record CAUYLG010012858.1, on the reverse strand, counting down.
CTTCCAGTTGATGATGGGTCAGAGCTAAAAAAAACACATCATTTGACTTCATATTGCTTGATAACCATTGTTTTAAGCTATCCAGCCCTGTTTGAGACACCTGATAACTACACTCACACAAGTGACCCAAGCCCATATCAGCAGAGGAACCACTCAGCTGAGCCCAGCCCAAATTGCTGATACGTAGACTCATAAGCAAACAAAATGGTTGCTGTTTTCAGACAAATGATATGCCTATAATCCTAGCTTCTAATTTAAATCCATGCCAGCTGACACTACAGCCTGCTGTTTACCAACTATACTTTTTGGCTTGGGATAATCTAGCTTCTACTTATTGTCCTAGCATCCTGTCCAGTTTAGCATTTGTTTTGGGTTTTTCATTCTTAAGGAAGTAATACTGTAAATAGATGTGTTTATATAAGCTGAATGGATTTTCTTTACTTCCGTCTTGTAATTACAACTTCTGTGATGGTTTCATGCAGTAACATGTGAAATCCATAAGCAACGAATAGAATTCTCCCTTTAACAAGTGATTAAGTGTTAAACCTGGTTACCAATAACCAATTCCTTCTTTTCCAGTGTTTTCCACATACAGATGTATTAACACTGTTCTTTCAAGGAAAACATGCAGAGCTCTAGCTGATCAAATGAAGTGCTCTCAGATTAGAGCAGGCAAGGATAATGTATCAAATATCCATTACTACCTAACAAACCACCCCCAAACTTAGGGACTTAACTGCCATTTTGTTTGCTTACCAGTCTATCAGCAATTTATGCTAGCCTCAGCTGAGTGGTTTCTCTACTGATCTGGGCTTGGGTCACTCGTGTGGGTGTAGTCATCGGGTGGCTCAAACAAGGCTGGAGAAATTTTTTTTGGCTCTTTTTGACAATTTTTATTTATTTATTTATTTTGAGAGAGGCTCCCACTCTGAGGGCTGGATAATTTAAAACAATGGTTATCAATAACAATTATAATTAGCTTGACCATGTATTTTGTAGTCCAAACCAAGACACATCCAAAGTAAAATGGGAGGGTATAAAATAAATGAAATACTTTATATTTTATTATTTAAATTTAAATCTTAAAAATATTCAATATTTTATTTTGAAATAAAATATTTCAAAAGAAGACATGAAATCAACCTAGATACCCATCAGTGGTGGACTAGATAAAGAAAATGTGATACATACACACCACGGAATACTATGCAGTCATTAAATAAAAAAAGATGAAATCACATCCTTTGCAGCAACATGGATGCATCTGGAGACCATTATCCTAAGCAAATTAATCCAGGGACAAAAAAACAAAGACCATATATTCTCATAAGTGGAAGCTAAGCATTACATACTCATGGACATAAAGATGGAAACAATACACACTGGTAACCACTGGCAGGGGGTGAAGAGGGCAAGGGTTGAAGAACAACTATTGGATGCTATACTCACTACCTGAGTGACGGGATCGATTGTACCCCAAACCTCAGTATCACACAATATACCCATGTAAAATCCTGCACATGTATCCCCTGAATATAAAATAAAAGTTGAAATTATTTTTAAAATTTTTCAAAAATAAAAGTTATATATATATATATGTGTACATGAAAACAAAACTGAAACTTTTTTGATAATCTTGACATTAAAAAATAATAAGTAGGGCCAGGTGCGGTGGCTCACACCTGTAATCCCAGCATTTTGGAGGCCAAGGCAGATGGATCACCTGAGGTCAGGAATTGAAGACCAGCCTGGCCAACATGGCGAAACCCCATCTCTACTAAAAATACAAAAAATTATCTGGCTGTGATGGCATGTGCCTGCAATCCCAACTATTTGGGAGACAGGAGAATCGCTTGAACCCAGGAGGCTGAGACAGGAGAATCACTTGAACCTAGAAGGCAGAGGTTGCTGTGAGCAGAGATCACACCATTGCACTCCAGCCTAGGCAACAGAGCAAGACTTTGTCTCCAAAGAAACAAAATAAAATAACAAGCAGAATGATGATTTTTTTGTATACACAATTGACTCTTGAACAACATAGGTTTGAACTGTATGGGTCCACTTATAAGCAGCTATTTTTCAATAAATATATTGAGAAATATTTTAAAGATTTATGACAATTTGAAAAACTCGCAGACAAACCAGGTAGCCTAGAAATATCTGAACATTTAAGAAAGAGATATGTCACGAATGCATAAAATATATGTAGACACTAGTTTATTTCATCATTTACTACCATAAAATATACCCAAATCTATAAAAGTTAAAATTTATCAAAACTTATTCACACAAACACTTACAGACAATACATGGTGCCATACCCAGTCAAGGGAAATGTAAACAAATGTAAAGATGCAGTTCTAAATCAAGACTGCATAAAATTCACTGTAGTAATACTACACTACTGTAATCATTTCATATCCACCTCCTGTTGCTATCAGACTGAGCTCAAGTGTTGTAAGTATGCGCTTAAAACACTGCCATGTGAGCTGATTATCTTTACGTGAGCAATTTGTCTCTACAGTAAATTGCAGATCACAGTAAAAAGTAATCTCTTGAGGTCCTCTAGTATTTTTCATTGTATTTAGTGCAATACTGTAAATCTTGAATAACACCGTTGGACCCATATGACGTGTCACTAGTGATGCTGGAAGTGCTCCCAAAAAGTAGAGAAAAGTCGTAACATGACAGGAAAAAGCTGAATTGCTTGATATGTACTATAGATTGAGGTCTGCAGCTGGGGTTGCCCATCATTTCAAGATAATGAATCCAGCATAAGGACCATTGTAAAAACAGAAAAGGAAATTTGTGAAGCCATCACTGCAGTTATGCCAGCAGATATGAAAACCTTGCACTTTTTGCAAAGTACCCTTTTATCTCGTATTGAAAATGCTGCTTTTATGAAGGTAGAGGATTGCGATAAGAAAGGCATACCTATAGACTCTAGTGTGATTCTAGAAAAAGTGAAGCCATTATATGACAATGTAAAGCAAAAGGAAGGTGAAGGATCTAAAGCAGAAGAATTTAATGCCAGCAAAGAATGGTTTGATAGTTTTAGAATGAGATTTAGCTTTAAAAAATGTCAAGATAACAAGAGAAGCAGCTTCTGCCGACCAAGAGGCAGTGCATGATTTTTCAGCCACCTTAGAGAAAATCACTGAGGAGAAAGGATATCTGCCCGGACAGGTTTTTAATGGAGACAAAAGTGTCCTATTCTGGAAAAAAAAAATTCCACAAAGGATATTTATTAGTAGGGAAGAGAAACGAGCACCAGGATTTAAGGCAGGAAGGGATGGGCTAATTCTACTGTTTTGTGTAAATGTAGTCGGGTTTGTAATCAGGACTGCCCTCATCTATAACCCCGAGCCTTGAAGGAAAAAGAAATACCAGCTGCCAGTCTTTTGGTTGTACAAGAAGGCCTGGACAACAGGAGCCTTTTTCTAAGTTGATTCCATTGATGCTTTGTCCCCGAAGTCAGGAATTTCCTTTCCAGGAAGGGACTGCCTTTTTAAGTTCTTTTCATATTGGACAGTGCTCCAGGTCACCAGAACCCTATTAGTTCAACACCAACGGTGTCAAAGTGGTCTACTTGCCCCCAAATACAACGTCTCTAATTCAGCCTCTAGATCAGAGGGTCAAATGGACCTTTAAGGCCTGTTATATACAGTACTTTATGGAAAAGATCATCAATGCTATGGACGAGAACCCTGATAGAGAAAGCATCATAAAAGTCTAGAAGGATTACACCACTGAAGATACCATTGTTACAGAAAAAACTGTGAAAGCCATCAAGCCTGAAACAATAAATTTCTGCTGGGAAAAACTGTGTCCAGATTTGTACATGACTTCCCAGAATTTATGACAGAGCCAATCAAGGAAATCACGAAAGAGATTGTGGATACGGGAAAAAAAAAAAAAGTGGGGATGAAGGATTTAAAGATACAGATCCTGGAGAAATTCAAGAGCTAATATACACCACACCAGAGGAATTAACAAAAGACAACTTGATGGAGATGAGTGTTTCTGAACCAGTGCCAGACAATGAGGAAGATGTAGGAGAAGCCATTCCAGAAAACAAATTGACATTAGACAATCCTGCAGAAGGGTTCTAATTGTTCAAGACTATTTATGACTTCTTTTGTGACATGGGCACTGGACAACAGCAAATCCTGGAAGGGTTGGCATCATATAGAAACATTTTTAGAGAAACGATAAGGCAAAAGAGGCAGAAATAACAATGTACAGTATTTCTATAATGTTACACTGAGTGTGCCTGACTGTCCTGCTTCCCCTTCCACCTCCTACACCTCTTCCACCTCTGCCACCCCGAGACAGCAAGGCCAACCTTTCTTTGTCCTCCTCCTCCTTAACCTACTCGACATGAAGATGACAAGGATAAAGACCTTTATGATGATCCACTTCCACTTAATACATAGTAAATGCTGGAGAGAGATCCAAGATGGCCAATTAACAACAGCTCAGGATTGTAGCTCCCAGTGAAAGCGCAGAGAGCGAGTGGACGCCGCACTTTCAGATGAATTTTTGTTGCCCACAGACTAGGAGATTCCCGGCGGAGGAGCCACAC
>CAUYLG010012857.1:0-61184 GCA_963573385.1 Cacajao melanocephalus | reverse complement strand
TTTCGTTGGCAAAACGCTTTTTATTGTTTTTTCTCGTTTTGATATTCCTAAAACAAACAAAAATAAACAAAAAAAAAAAAAAAAAAAAAAAAAAAAAAAAAGAACAAAGCTGAAGTCATTACATGACCTAACTTCATACTATACTATAAGGCTACTATAACCGAAACAGCATGGTACTGGTACAAAAACAGACACAAAGACCAATGGAACAGAATAGAGAACCCAGAAATAAAGCGGCACATCTGCAACCATCTAACCTTTGACAAAGCCAACAAAAATAAACAATGGGGAAAGGAATCCCTATTCAATAAATGGTGCTGGGATAACTGGCTAGCCATACGCAGAAGAATGAAACTAGACCCACTACTTTTCACCATATACAAAAATTAACTCAAGATGGATTAAAGATCTAAATGTAAGACCTCAAATTATAAAAATCCTAGAAGAAAACCCAGGAAATAGCCTTCTCAAGACTGGCCTTGGCAAATAATGTTTGGCTAAGTCCCCCCAAAAGCAATCGCCACAAAACCGAAAATTGACAAGTGGTGCCTAATCAAACTAAAGAGCTGCTGCACAGAAAAATAAACTATCAACAGAATAAATAGACAACCAACAGAATGGGAGAAAATACTCGTAAACTATGCATCGGACAAAGGTCTAATATCCAGAATTTATACGGAACTTAAGGAACTCAATTAGCAAAAACCAACCCAGTAAAAAAAAAAAATGGGCAAAGGACATGAACAGACACTTCTCAAAGGAAGACATACAAGCAGCCAACAAACATTAAAAAAAAAAAACTTATCATCACTAATCATCAGAGAAATGCAAATCAAAATCACAATGAGATACCATCTCACAACAGTCAGAATGGTTATTACTAAAAAGTGAAATAATAACAGACGCTGGTGAGGCTGTGTAGAAAAGGGAACACTTATACACTGTTGGAGGGAATGTAAATTAGTTCAGCCACTGTGAAAATCTCTTTGAAGATTTCTCAAAGAACTGAAAACAGAACTACCATTTGACCCAGCAATCCCATTACTGGGTACACACCCCCCACAAAATAGATCATTATACCAAAAAGATACATGTACTTTTATATGTTCATCACAGTGCTATTCAAATTAGCAAAGACCTAGAATCAATCTAGGTGCCCATCAATGTGGATTATATAAAGAAAATGTGGTACATATATACCTTGAAATACTATGCAGCCATAAAAATGAACGGAATTATGTCATTTGCAGCAACATTGATGTAGCTAGAGACCCTATTCCTAAGTGAGTTAACAGAAGAACAGAAAAGCAAATATTACATATTCTCACTTATAAGTGGGAGCTAAACAATGAGTAGTCACAGACATAAAAATGAGAACAATAGACACTACCAGAGTTGGGAGGAAAGGAGAAAGGTGTGGGTTGAAAAACTACCTGTTGGGTACAATATTTACTACCTACCTAGGTGATGGGATCCATACCCAAATCTCAGCATCACACAATACACCCGTGCAACACACCTGCACATGTACCTCTTGTACCTGCAGATGTACCTCTTGTACCTCTTGTATTTTTAAAAAAAGAAGAAAGCAAAACATTCTGAGGTAAAATGAGTCCTTGAAATTTCTTCCCAGCTAACTAAAAGGGTAGATTTAGAACAGGCAGGGACTCAGAAAGTTTATCTAGCTTTCTTAGGAAGCTCTCTTGTAAAAGCGGGTAGCAGACCAAGGAGGAGGATATTTTACCCAATAATGTCCTAGGACAACAGCTGGAATATTAAAAAAGTATAGATTGGCTCAGGTGCCCAGGCCTGAGGAAGAAGGTCATCAAGTAAAAACAGGTGAAGGTGGTAGTAAAGGTGGTAATAGGGTTTAAAAGATTGAATAATATCATTTAGAATGAGGGAAATGCTGATGCTGTAGAAAAGGCAATTGGTTGAGTGTGAAAATGAAGACTCCCTTCAAACTTGATGCTGAAGTCTTCCTTCTCTGAGTGATACAAGGATTTGACATAGTACCTAAAGAGATGGAGGGCTGATCCAAGCATGATACTTGGCTCTGTTGTGATCATCTTTACCTAGTAAGAACAATTCAAATGCTGTAATTAATTTTCTAAAAGTTTTGTGGGTACACAGTAGGTATATGTATTTATAGGGTACATGAGATGTTTTGGTACAGACATGCAACACATAATAACCATATCAGGAAAAATTGGGTACCCATCCCATCAAACATTTATCCTTTGTGTTACAAACAATCCAATTATACTTTTAGCCATTTTAAAATGTATGTTAAATTATCATTGATTATAGTCCCTTTGTTGTACTATTAAATACTAGGTCATATTCATTCCTTCTATTTTTTTTGTACCTATGAAATATCCCCACCTCTCCCCTTCCCCCCACTATGCTTTCCAGCCTCTGGTAATCATAATTCTATTCTCTATCTCTGTGAGTTCAATTGTTTTGATTTTTAGATCCACAAATAAGTGAGAATACACCAGGTTTGTCTTCCTGTGTCTGGCTTATTTCACTTAACATAATGACCTCCAGTGCCGTCCATGTGTTTGTAAATGACAGAATCTCACTCTTTTTCATGGCTGAATAGAACTCCATGGTGTGTAAGTACCACATTTTCTTTATTCATTTATCTGTTGATGGACATTTAGGTTGCTTCCAAATCTTGGAGTCTTACTGTGAACAGTGCTGCAACAAACACGGGAGGGCAAATATCTCTTCAATATACTGATTTCCTTTCTTTGGGGTATTGTTATGGTTTGAATTTGTGTCCCCATCCAAATGTCATGTCGAATTGTAACCCCCAATGTTGGAGGAGGGGCATGGTGGGAGGTAACTGGATCATGGGGGTAGATTTCCCTCTTGCTGTTCTCATGATAGTGAATGAATGCTTGTTTAGGTCTCAGTTCCCTGGGAAACAGGGCTGAGATGGAAATCTGCAAGCGGGAGTTTTGTCAAGGACTGCTCTCTGAAACTTTGTCTGTGGGAGATGTGGGAAGCAGGACTGGGCAGAGGGAGAAGTTGAACTGTGGTGCAGTTGGAAGAGGATCTTCGGTTGAGAGCATGAGAAACTGCAAACCCTTGATAACTGCATCCTTCCAGGAAAGAGGTTTGGGCCAGTAACTGAATACACGCTGCCTCTTCTGACAGCGTGAAAACAACTGCCTTGTGCCAGTGGTAGTGCCTAGAGGGGGACTCAGTTATAACCTATAGCTGGCCAGCACTCCCAGCACCTGGGACAACATGAATACCTCAAAGCGGGGCTCTGGGCAGAGCTCAGTTAATACTCGTCTAATGAACTGCTTAGCCAGAGCTATTGCCTGCCACTGTCCCCTATGCACTCCACACAAGCGTGATCTTACCCTTTCTAGAATAGGTGATTGATTCCTTTTACATCCTTTGGGTGTTACATATTTCATGCCACCTATCTGACATGCCTTCCCTTTCATTTCATCCTGGAATTTTCAAGCACAATTCCTGGTTTTGATTTCCTAATTATCCAGCTAATTTATCACTATGATACTACCCGCGCTCTTCTTTTGAGACACTTTATAATTCTTACAAATTTCCCAGGTATAGACAAGTAGCAATAATAGTCAAAGCAAGAAGTTTCTGCTTACATTTTGAAGCTTCCATCCAAAAGTCACCTTCTCTGCGTTCTCATAGGCAGAACTAATGTCTATCAACTATAGCACTTACATACTATATGCAATTATCTCTCAATAAGGCTGTCTTTCTCACTAAAATTTTTCAAGTCATAATTGTTCATTTGCTTCTCCTATGCCTTGCACGGTTCTTGGCACATAATAGATGTCTAATAAAGGTCTGTCAGATGAATTAATGAATAAAGGAATTGATCAATCAATCAAAATTTAGAATCTTTCTTACAGCACAAATTCAGTTACTCTTACTCTTTTCCTGATACTTTATAATTGTTGCTAATGTGCTTCACTAGCAGAACCGGAACATAAACAGTGAGATAATAAGCCTGCCTTGTGATAGTTCACCAAGTCAGTACAATAAGCTCATGTTAAAAAAAAAAAAACAAAAGGAGCAGGGAGGTACAATTGCTGCTAAAGCTTTAGCACAATCCATTTTAATTAGCATTGCTCATTGTAAGAAATGATAAGGTATCAGTCATTGTAATTGCCAGTGTTGACAATTAGTCAAAGTCATTAACATCTCAAGACCTAAGATAATACAGACTTACTGAATTTAAAGATTTGGAGGAAAAATAAGGAGGAATTGTTATGAAATGCCTTCAGTTTTCACAGGCTCAACAAACATACCCGGTTGAATGATCACTTTCCAGTTTTCTTTGGGAGCTGAAAAGAGATTACCTAGGAACTGCCACTAGGCTGTGTTCTTTCTGTCTTCTTTATAATCCACGGCGCTGCTAGGGAGATTCTTTCAAAAATACAAATTTCAGTATGTCACTCAACTACTTCCAAGGTTTTCTCACTGCCCATAGGAAAGACTCCAATCTCCTTAGCACTGGATTCAAAGTCAGTAGACTTCTAGCTCCATCTCTTACATGCTCCTCTATCCTCCTTGTGCTTCCCTCTCAACTAATTTTCATACAAGCTGTTCCTCAAAACCACTTTCCTGTTTGGTATATTTTGACTGCATAGACAGGTTTCCTTGTCTTTCATGTATGTTACTCCTTTATTGGCCTGACAAATTTGTCCACTTTTTTTTTTTTTTGAGACAGGGTCTTGTTCTGTCACCCAGCCTGGAGTGCAGTGGCACAATCTCAGATCACAGCAGCCTCAAATTCCTGGACTCAAGCAATCCTCCTGCTTCACCCTCCCAAGTAGCTGGGACTATAAGCCTGCACCACCATGGCCGCTAGCTTTTAAACATTTTATGTGTGTGTATGTGTAGAGATGGGGTCTCACTATGTTACCCAGGCTGGTCTTGAAATTCTGGCCTCAAGCGATACTCCTGCACTGGCCTCCCAAAGCACTAGGATTACAGGCATGAGCCACAGTGCCTGTCATTCTCTAGTTGTATGACTAATTCAAATAACTGAAGAAAAACAACTAATCCTTTCTTCTTCCTGTGGATTTTATTTTGAGGGAGGGGCTTCATGTGTTACCATATTATACTAAAGCTGCTTATTTATTTATCTGTTTCCAACAAGATTACGTCTTTTGGAGGTTCCTAATGTCTAGCCCAGTGGCTAGCAGATAGTTGACCTGCAATAATTGTTGAGTGGACAAATCAATGGGTAGGTGGAAAGATAAATGATTGAATAAATGAATAAGGTAATAAATGAGTGAATAAACATGTTCATCAGCACATGGCTCCCTCAGCACAGTATATATGGATAGTCTGATCATAACTTATTTGGCTCTGGGAGCTCCTCTTTCTCCTTCCTGAATTCAGAAAGAAATGAAGCACATGTAGTGTCTTCAAAATTCTAACTAGCTGTCAATATTAATTTATGATCTACATTAGATTCATTAAATGTAATAACATCAACAAGAACAACTGGCATGCTTTCCATATTCTTTTTAAAAAATTATTTACTTAATTAATTTTTTTTTAGAGACAGTCTTTCTCTGTTTCCCAGGCTAGAGTGCAGTGGCACGAGCATAGGTCACTGCAGCCTTGAATTCCTGGGCTCAAGCCATCCTCCTATTCAGCCTCCCAAGTAGCTGGGACTACAGGTGCATGTCACCATGCTCGGCTAAGTTTTTAATTTTTCTTAGTAGACATGGAGTCTCACTATATTGCCCAGGCTGGTCTTGAATTCCTGGGCTCAAGCAATCCTCCCACTTCGGCCTCCCTAAGTCTGGGACTACAGGTGTGAGTCATGGTGCCCAGCCTCTATATATGATAGTAACTTTTTAACATGCAACTTACTAACATTTCACATCTTTAGGAAATAAGGGTTATTCCTCTCATCCCTACTTTAAGCAATTGAGAGACAACAAGAAGTTTAGAAACTTGCTCTAAGTCACTTAGCTAGAAAGTGGCTCTGTCTCCAGGCTTACTTTACAGGATGAATGAAAAGAAAACATATCACACACAGCCAGTGAACATACATTTTGTAAATACCTTTGATGCTTTCTAACTATGCTGCCCATATATATTCAAGAGTCTTAAGGCAGAGTGTTGGGATGATGAGGAAGCAAGGCAAAATGGAGAGATGTTGTTTTACAGAAGAAGTGATACTAACTTAAAAAAAAGCAAAGAGGAAAAATTGTGATTAGAAGTAATAAGGAAACATTCTAGTGTAAAAGTTTTAAAGACGGCATTTTAATAGTATGATTGTCTTTTCTCCACCATCTTCCCTTTTGAATTTCTTCTTTCTTTTTTTCTAACATGTTGACAGTAGCAAAAGTCAATCAGTTTCCCACTTTATTTGACTGCTCTCTCCTCAGGTGCAATTGGTCATCCATCCTTACATGCAACTGGTCATTTGAATCCAACTCCTTCACTCTGTCCTCACAGCCATTACTAGAGTTCAGATTTTACTTGTTTCTCTACTGGTTTCCCTGACTCCAGTTTAATTTCCCTCATCCGTATTCCTAGCTGTCATTATCATACTTTCTTAAGCACAGTAGTACTTTTACTAAAGCTAACTTTAGTACAAAACAAAAACCTTAGTAATAATCAATGTGTGTGACTCATCCTTCCAGGACAGAAAACAGACTCCTTCACTTGGAGTTAAATACCCATCTCCAAACTGGCTGCTACGTACTTCACCTTCACCTTATTTCCAGCTACTCTGTTCTTTTCATCTTTTGCCATACCTGCTGTGGATATTTGTCTAAGCAGTTTCAAAATGTCATCCCACTCCCTCCTGGCCTATATGGTTTCCTCTGAGAAGTCTGCTACCAGGTGAATCAAAGCCCCTTTATATGTTAGTTGCTTATTTTCTTTTGCTGCTTTTAGCATCTTCTCTTTGTCCTTGACCTTTGAGAGTTTTATTATTATATGACTTGAGTATTCTTATTTGGGTTGAATCTGTTTAGTGATCTCTGACTTTTCTATGCCTGAAAGATATTTATATCTTTCAATACGTTCGGGAAGTTTTGTTTTTATTTCTTTGAATATGCTTCTACTCCTTGCTCTTTCCCAATTCCCTCTTGGACACCAGTGATTCTTAGATTTACTCTTTTGAGGTAATTTTCTATATCTTGCAGGTGGTTTTCATTCTGCTTTCTTTTTTCTCCTCTGACTATGTATTTTCAAATAGACAGTCTTCAAGTTCATGAATTCTTTCCTCTGTTTGATTGATTCTGCTGTTAAGAGCCTCTAATGTATTTTTTTCAGTTCAGCAAATACATTTCTCAGTTCCAGGATTTCTGTGTGTTTTTTAAAAATTATTATTTCATCTTTTTGTTAAATTTCTGTGACAAATGTCTGAATTGTTCTTCTGTACTATCTTAGAATTTGCTGTTCCCTTAAAACTGCTATTTTGAATTCTTGATCTGAGAGCTCATATATTGTCATCTTGTTAGAGTTGGTCAATGGCTCCTTGCTCTGTCCCTTTGAGGAGGCCACAGTTCCCTGTTTGCTGCTGTTTCTTGAGGACATATGTTTATGTATTTGCATTGAAGGATTAGTTATTTATTCCAGTCCTTGCTGTCTGGCTTGCTTTATTTTTTTCTTGACTATGTTTGCTTAGAGCCTCTTTGCAATTCACTGTCTGCTTGGAGTTTTTTCACTTGTCTGTGGCACCAGGAGATTGTCTCAGTCTCAGAATTGAGTTCTGGGATTTTGCTGGTGATTATTTTGGTGCTGGATATTTCTTTTTCATTTTGATGGGGGCTAGAAGAGTAAAGCCAGATTGCTTCTACACCACCCTTTGATTGCTATGCATATTTATAACTCCCTTACTTTGCTCAGGCAAAAAGAAGTATCGTTTTCTCTTTTAAGGCATAATTCAAAGGGTGTTGCCCCTCCAGGATGCCATTTTTACTCTTGCTCCAACTTGTCAAATTTGTTCAAATTCTCATCATTTCCTTGAATACTTTCCCTCTAATGCATCTACCTCTATGTTAACATAAAGGTATGCTATAACATTATGAATGACTTTACTTTCTCCATTATACAACTTATTTTGCAATAGTCTAAACTCCTTTAGGATATATACCATGTTTTAGTCATTTCAGTATCATCAGAATCTAGAGCAGTACTTGTCATTTGGAAGATACTTAGTAAATTTTTGAATTAGTTTTCTAAGTCAGATAAATTCTTGTTAAATGCAGATTCCTAACAAATCTGGAGGCATCACACTACCTGACTTCAAATTGTACAACAGGGCTACAGTAACCAAAACAGCATGGTACTCATATAAAAACAGACACCTAGACCAATGGAACAAAATAGAGAACCCAGAAATGAGACAACACACCTACAACTATCTGGTCTTCGAAAACCTGACAAAAATAAGCAATGGGGAAAGGATTCCTTATTCAATAAATGGTGCAAACATAACTGTCCAGTTATATGCAGAAGATTGAAACTGGACCCGTTCCTTGCACCATATACAAAAATTAACTCAAGATGGAGTAAAGACTTAAATGCAAAACCCAAAAGTATAAAAACTCTGAAAGATAACCTAAGCAATAACCATTCAGGATACAGACATGGACAAAGATTTTGTGACGAAGACACCAAAAGCAGTTGTAACAAAAGTGAAAATTGACAAATGGGATCTAATTAAACTGAAGAGTTCTACATAGCAAAAGAAACTATCCACAGAGTAAATAGACAACCTACAAAATGGGAGAAAATTTTTGCCAACTATGCATTCAATAAAGGTCTAATGTCTAGCATCTATAAGGAAATTAAACAAATTTACAAGAAAAAGAATAAACAATATTATTAAAAAGTGGTCAAAGAACATGAATGGACACTTTCAAAAAGAAGACATACATGCAGCCAACAATCATATGGAAAAAGAGCTCAGAATCACTGATCATTAGAGAAATACAAATCAAAATCACGATGAGATACCATCTCACACCAGTCAGAATGACAATTATTTTAAAAAAATGAAAAAAACAGATGCTGTCAAGGTTGTGGAGAAAAAGGAGCACTTATACACTGTTGGTGGGAGTGTAAATTAGTTCAATCAATGTGACCAACAGTGTGGTGATTCCTCAAAGACCTAAGGACAGAAATACCACTAGATCCAGCAATCTTATTACTGGTATATACCCAAGGAATAGAAATTATTCTATTATAAAGATACATCCACACATATATTCATTGCAGCACTATTCACAGTATCAAAGACATAGAATCATCCTAATTGCCCATCAATAATAGACTGGATAAAGAAAATGTGGTACATATACACCATGGAATACTATGCAGCCATATAAAAGAATGAGATCATGTCCTCTGCAGGGACATGGATGAAACTGGAAGCCATTATCATTAGAAAACTAACACAGGAACAGAAAACCAAGTACTGCATGTTTTCATTTATAAGTAGGAGCTAAATGATGAGAACAAATGGACACATAGAGGGGAACAAGACACATGATGGCCCATTGGTGGGTGGAGGGTAATAGGAGGGAGAAGATCAGGAAAAATGACTAATGGATACTAGGCTTAATACTTGGGTGATGAAATAATCTGTAAAAAAAAAAAAAAAAAACCCCATGATATAAGTGTACCTATGTAAAAAACCTGTACATAAAATAAAAGTTATAAAGAAATCCAGATTCCTGGCTTCTAAAAAATTAGAAGATTTTGTCAAGACTAGACCTAAATTCCTCTGCTGTAGCAATAAACAGAAGCCATTTCCTAAGGGCTAGGCACTCTTCAGTTTGCTGCAGTGCCCACCAATGCCTTTCATATTACTCCCAGCTAATGTCACTAATTTAAGGTAACTCCTGGCCTCTGAGCATTTTTCATTTTGTAATAGAAATTATAGCATCAATTAAAGATGAGAGTTGAGTTCAATTTTAATGAGTGTTTATTCCAACCTTGAGATGCTATGATTCTAAGTACCATGCTCAACCACAAAGTAATCTCGACCAGCAAAGGAACCTGATAGTTTCAGTTTTTAGCTTCTTTCTAAACCAGGAGAATTTGAGACATTATTAACTATTGGGCCTTTGGGGAAAGTCAGTTGAAATACAAGTTTATAAAACTCATTTGGTAAAAGAGCCAACTCCAGAAAGTAATGTAAACTCTATTCCTGTGTTGATCAATATGTAATTTCGTATGTATCTGACAAAAGAAGTTGAATCTGAGAAGACTGAGAAGGCAATTCTAATGGTTTCTGATTGCATTATGCAAATGGTTTCAATAAATCTATTAGTCTATTGAACTTACTATTTTCCCAGTTGCTGTGACTCTAAAATGTCCTTGTTCTTTAGAAAATTAAAATTTATTTTTGCTTTCTTCCTTCCTTCTTTCTTTCTTTCTTTCTTTTTTTCCTTCTTTCTTTCTTTCTTCTTTCTCTCTCTCTCCTTCCCTTCCCTTCCCTCCCCTCCCCTCCCCTCCCATCTCTTTGTATAAACATCATCTAGAATTTCTATAGATAGGATTAAAAGTCTGGGGAAAAAATCTGAGCTTTTAATGTAGCATAATAAAAATAATACTAAATTATAAAAGCAAGGTGATCATAAACAGCAGCCTATCATCTTTATATTACCCATAGTCCTTTACATAGTATTTTACTCATAGTAGTGGTTAATGAATCTACTGAATAAATGCATAGTCCAAGAGCCATACAAACTACTCTTCCATTCCAAGTAGTCAAATGTCTTGCCTTCTGGTGATGTCTCAGATTGTTATAGGTACAGAAGATTTGTTTTATATAGTGGTATATATTTTTCCATTTTTTAAACTGTCAGTCTTTCAGCATCTTCATAGTTTAGGTAAGTTTCTGTAAGTAGCATATATTTGGATCTTTTAATCCATTTTGATCTGTATATTTTAACAGAATTAAGTGTCTTTGCATATATTATGACTACTACATAACTATGGATTTGCTGTAACAGTTTGTATTTCCTATTTATATTGCATTAAAAAAATTTCTCTTCCATTTCTCCTTTCTGTTGGATTAGGTTTTCTTTTTCCATTTTTCTCTCTACCAGCTAAGATATTCATTCTTTTCTATTCTTTTAATAAGAATATTTGACTTAAAATATAAAGTTAATAAAAATCTCTCCTTACCCCTAAACAAATAAATAAGTAGCTTAAACTCATTTTAATTCTGATCACTTTCCCGCATATCTTACCTTTAATTTTTGTTTACTATTATAGATCGATCTTATTTTCATATCCACAAAGTAGTGATTATTTGCTTATTATGTCTCTCTTCTATCAGAAATACGACACTGCTGCACCCCCTTTACAACAATGTTGAACACATAGTACTAGATACGTATCTTTGGACTAACGAATCAATATAATACTAGGGTTTTTTTTTTTTTTTTTTTACTGCTAATCCTTGGTGACATTTAGTCACATGCTTATCAATGTATTTTTTCCTCATTTTTCTTTTTGCACCATACTTTTTCATGGCTTATGTTTTTTTCAAATATATAATTTAAGGTATGTAGCCTAAATTTTACAGTGTTTCTACTTTAAACTTTTTATTTTGAAATAATTACAGATTCACAAAAAGTTCCAAAAATAGTACAGAGGGGCCACATGTGCTCATGTGACACTGCTGAATCCTTTTTTATAACACAGTACTTAATATACATTTCTGGAGTAGATAAAGCTATTTTTTCATAACTCATGTTTGTTAATATTTTCCTTTCCTTCCTTCCTTCCTTTCTCTTTCTTTCTTTCTTTCCTTCTCCTTCCTTCCTTCCTTTCTTTTCTTTCTTTCCTTCTCCTTCCTTCCTTCCTTCCTTCCTTTTTTCCTTCCTTCCTTCCTTCCTTCCTTCCTTCCTTCCTTCCTTCCTTCCCTCTCTCTTTCTTTCTCGCTTTCTTTCTTTCCTCTCACTCCATTGTTCAGGCTGGAGTCCTGTGGTACCATCAGGGTTCACTGCAGTCTCAACCTCCCCAGGCTCAGATTATCATTCCTCCCACCTCAGCCTTTTGAGTAGCTGGGATTACAGATGCACACCACCACACTCAGCTAATTTTTGTATTTTTTTGTACAGATGGGGTTTTGCCATGTTTCTCAGGCTGGTCACGAATCCCGGGCCTCAAGTGATCTGCCCACTTCAGTATTCCAAAGTGCTGCCATTACAGGTGTGAGCTACTGTGCCCACTCTACTCATATGTTTATCAGTATCTTTTCTCCCCATTTTTCCTTGTCCTTTATCCAATTTCCCCCAATGGTTATATCTTACCCCAACCAGGAAATTGGTACACTAGGTGCATTTATTTATATACTATTTTATCATGTGTGGATTCATGTAGTAACCACCCCAACTAAGATACATTCTAATACTACAAAGACCATCCTCATGCCCTTACATCCAACCCTATTCCACCTTATCTAATTGCTGGCAACTACTAATCTGTTCTCATCTCTATAATTGTGTCATTTTGAGAATGTATAAATAGAATCACATATCACACAGTATGTGACCTTTAAGTTACTAGATTTTTAAATTCATCATAATGCTCTTGAGATCCATTCACATTATTGTGTGAATAAGAAGATAAGAAATTTCTTTTTTTTTTTTTGGCTGCATAGTATTTCATAGTATGGGTGTGTTGCAATTTCTTTAACTATTCAACTATTGAGGGACATTTTGCTTATTTTTAGTTTTCTATTAAAGTAAGGGTGTTATGAATATATTATGTACATGTTTTTATGAATTGAGGTTTTCATTTCTCTCCAGATGAATGCTGAGGAGTATGATTGCTGGGTTGTATGGTATGTGTTTAATCTTACAAGAAATTGCCCAATTATATTCCAGAATGGTTGTACCATTTCACATTCTTGTGTCCGTATATCTAAGTACAGATTAATATGTTTTGTATATTGATGTTTTCTATTTCTAAGAAGTCATGTATTTATTCCAGTCTGTACAGACAGGGCTTGTTTGTATTCATCCTTCTTAAGAGGTCTTTCCATGAATTCAAAGGGGATTGAGTGTTGTGACCTAAGCCTGAAGTCACTGCAGCTGTTTCAGCACTAGGGGGCTCTCTGAGCCCAGGAACTCTGTGACTCTTGCAGATGCCCTGCCTTGGTGGACTTGGGTAAGAAAGAGAAAATTCCCTGGGTTACCAGGCAAAGTCTTTCACTCTCTTTCCACTCTTTCCCCAAATTGGAAGGAGCCTGTCTCCAAGTGGGCTTCCCTGAGTTAGGGAAGGTGTTATACGGGCATTCCCATGGTCACTATAGCTGGCACTGCAGAAGGTTGCACCTGAAGGAAGCCTTACAGACCAGCACAGTACTGGGGCTCACCCAAGGCCTGAAGCCACTACTCCCTGACTGCTGCTGATGTTTTTGCAAGGCCCAAGACTACTTCAGTCAACAGGTGGTGAATTCTGCCTGGACTGGGTCTATTCCAACAGGCCAGCAGATTCCCTTCCAGCAGATTCCCAGGTGGGTTTAGAAATGCTGACTAGGAGCAAAGACCTGGAATCTGGGCTTCAAGAATTTACCTGGTGCTTTATTTTACTGTGGCTGAACTGGTACCCAAGCTGTAAGCCATAGTTCTCTGTACTCTTCTTTCTCTTTCCCTCAAATGGAAGGAGTCTCTCCTGGAGCTGCACGGCTTAAATTGGAGGAGGTGATGCAGGCAGTCTCTTGGCCTCCACAGCTGATGTTGCACACAAAGTCCACCACCTCTGACACCAGCAAAGCAGCAGGGCTTGCCCTAGGACTGTGGTCCTTGCGGCCTGACTGCTACTCCAATTTATTGTGGGGCCCAGACCGCTTTAGTCAGCCATTGGTAAAGCTGGCTGGGACTTGGGTTCCTCCCACTGGAGCACAGAATTTCCTTGTGGCCCAGGGCTGCTCTGAAGCCTACTTTCGTGGGTGCCAGCAGAATTCTGCCCTTTGCTACATTCCACTGTGACATGACAACACTAAGTCACACTTTCACTCTGCTCTCTCTCCCTTAAGCACAGATTTTCTCTCCATGCTGTGCTGCCTGGGTTTGAGGGAGGGATGGTGCATGCAATACAAGACTGTCTTTCCTATCGTCTTCAATACCTCTCTCCTTAATAGTATGTTCAGAAAAAACCACCTTAAACTTCATATGGAACCGAAAGAGAGCCCTCATAGCCAAGTCAATTCTAAGCAAAAAGAACAAAACTGGAGGCATCACACTACCTGACTTCAAACTATACTACAAGACTACAGTAATCAAAACAGCATGGTACTGGTACCCAAACAGAGATATAGACCAATGGAACAGAACAGAGGCCTCGGAGGCAACTCTACACATCTACAACCAACTGATCTTTGACAAACCTCACAAAAACAAGCAATGGGGAAAGGATTCCCTGTTTAATAAATAGTGTTGGGAAAACTGGCTAGCCATGTGCAGAAAGCAGAAACTGGACCCCTTCCTGACACCTTACACTAAAATTAACTCCATATGGATTAGAGACTTAAGCATAAGACCTAAAACCATAAGAACCCTAGAAGAAAATCTAGGCAAAACCATTCAGGACATAGGCGTAGGCAAGGACTTCATGACCAAAACATCAAAAGCATTGGCAACAAAAGCCAAAATAGACAAATGGGACCTAATTAAACTCCAGAGCTTCTGCACAGCAAAAGAAACAATCATTAGAGTGAATCAGCAACCAACAGAATGGGAAAACATCTTTGCAATCTACCCATCTGACAAAGGCTAATATCCAGAATCTACAAAGAACTAAAACACATGTGTTTTACAAGAAAAAAACACATAAGCCCATTCAAAAGTGGGCGAAGGATATGAACAGACACTTTACAAAAGAAGACATATATGAGGCCAACAAACATATGAAAAAATGCCCATCATCACTGGTCATTAGAGAAATGCAAATCAAAACTACATTGAGAGACCATCTCATGCCAGTTAGAACGGTGATCATTAAAAAATCTGGAGACAACAGATGCTGGAGAGGATGTGGAGAAATAGGAACACTTTTATACTCTTGGTGGGAGTGTGAATTAGTTCAACCATTGTGGAAGACAGTATGGTGATTCCTCAAGGACTTAAAAATAGAAATTCCATGTGACCCAGCAATCCCATTACTGGGTATATATCCAAAGGATTATAAATCATTCTACTATAAGGACACATGCAAATGAATGTTCATTGCAGCACTGTTTACAATAGCAAAGACCTGGAATCAACCCAAATGCCCATCAAGGATAGACTGGACAGGGAAAATGTGGCACATACACACCATGGAATACTATGCAGCCATAAAACGATGAGTTCATGTCCTTTGTAGGGACATGGTTGAACCTGGAAACCATCATTCTTAGCAAACTGACACAAGAACAGAAAATCAAACACCACATGTTCTCACTCATATGTGGGTGTTGAACAATGAGAACACATGGACACAGGGAGGGGAGCATCACACACTGAGGTCTGTTGGGGGGATCTAGGGGAGGGACAGTGTGGGGTGGGGAGTTGGGGAGGTAAAACATGGGGAGAAATGTCAGATATAAGTGATGGGGAGGAAGGCAGCAAACCACATTGCCATGCATGTACATATGCAACAATGCTGCATGTTCTTCACATTTACCCCAAAACCTAAAACACAATTAAAAACAATATATATAATATATATATATGTATATAATGTTCAAATCAGGTACTGTTATCACTCTGATTGTTTTGGTTCCTATGAAGGTGCTTTCTTGCATGAACAGTTGTTCAATTTGGTGTTCCTGCAGGAAACAATCATACAAGAGCTCTATTTGTCCATCTTGTTCCACCTCCTCCTAAGGAGTCATGCAGTTTTATCAAATCTGGAAAAATTTTCAGTTATTAACTCTTTGAATATCTTTTATTTCAATTGTTTTCTATTTTCTTTTCCTGAAAAATACCATCAAAATAAATTAGAACTTTTGGTCCTATTCTCCCTATCTACTTTTAAATTCATTTCAATATTCTTTACTTCCTTATTTCTCTTTGTGAACTCCAGATATTTCCGAATTTCAGTTCGCTAGTTATATTTCCAACTTTATCTAAATTACTATTTAATCCAGTCATGGAGCTTATTTTAATGACTATAGTTTGCATTTGTAGAAATTCCATTTGGTAATTTCAAAGATATTTTTCTTTTCCTTTTCCATGCTTTCTTATTCATTGTTTTAAAATTTACAATTCTCATTTATGATTTTATTAATTTAAACCTCCCTCTTATCTCTGTCTCTGTCTCTCTGTCTCTCTGTCTCTCTCTCTCTCTATATATATATATATATGTTCAACTTCTATATTGAAGCGGCATCATTGTCTGGGAGAATACCTGAGCCTCATTGCTCCACGGCCTCAGAAAAATCTAGGACACAGATGCAGACACATACCACAGTGAAGTTAAGAGTGGAAGTTAATAGCTGAAACAAAGAGAAGAGCTCTCTTGCTACAGGGAGGAGTCCCGGAGAAAACGGGTTGCTGGTTCTGCAGCGAAATGCAGGAGATTTTATAGAAGAGCTTGAGGAGGCAGTCTCTGACTTACATAGGGCACAGAAGATTGGTTGGACCAGCAGGTGTGCTATTTGCATAGTGTGCAAAAATCTGGCCACCCCCCACTTTTATTATGCAGATGGGTTCTGCATAATCAACCCATCTGGACAGCACTATGTTGCTTGTTCCTTACTGTACATGTGGTGACAAAAGGGAAGATGGAACCTCCATGTTGAACATACCTGGCTTCCAGGTAGCCCTTTTTCATTGGCACAGCTGCCGGCACTCATTCTTGCAAGCTTCCAGTTTATCTACTTTTGCAGCTTGATTTGTCATGCTACTCTGCAAGAAAAGAAATTACTTGCAGGCTGCTTTTTATTAAAAGGGAAGCCTTGCCGTGGACTCCTTTTACCCTCACTATCTGCGTAAATAATTTCTTTCTAGTGCATATATCAATATCACCTGAAGTCCTTGGGTGTTTAATGTTTTGTGCCTGTTGACTTTCACCCATGTTCATTTGTTCCTAGTATGTTTTTGCAATTCTGGATTTTGATTCCATCATTCATTTCTCTGTGGAAATCCTGTGAGCCTGGGCTGAAGGTGTATACCTCCACTGGTTTTCTGTTTACTTCTGCCTGGTGTCTCAGGGTCAATTTTATTTTTTGTTTAGAGTTTTATACTATGGAATATACAATAAAATCTCTAGTCTAATTCCATGATTCTCAATTCTTAAAGAAAAAGTTTTCACCATCCGTAACTCAAAACAAGATGTACAAACTTCACTGTTGTCTACGCTATAGGTGAATTTTTCTTAAGAAAGTCTTTTAGACAGAGTCAGGCTTTCTGAGTATGTTCTCAGTTTCAGCATGAGAGAGCTTAAGTACTAGCCCGTTTTCCCAATGTTGACTTAAAACTTATGTCCCCAAGTTGTTGGGACTGGAAAATTTTCTCTCCTCCTTATGGATGGCTTTATTGTCACTATTTTATTTGATGGTTTTTTTTTTTTTTGGTTCATTCTTTGCTCTAGGACTCTTGTAATTTCCCTTTATTTCTTGTGCACTCAGTCATGCATGTAAAGTTTACTTTATCCAGGTTTTTATTGAGTGTAAGCAATAAAGAAAGAGTTTAATAGACAAGAGGCCAACCATGACACATGGAAGACAAAGTTATTACTCAACTAAATCTCCACAAAAATTCAAAGGCTAGGGTTTCCGAAGGATGGTGGGCCAGTGAGTCCCCTTCTGGTTGGGGCCACAGGACAGGTCCAAGGTTGAGGGCAGGCAGGAGGGTAGGGGGAGGCGGCTGGTCCAGGTGGAACCATTGGTTGTCAGAAATACAAAAACCTGAAAAGACATCTCAAAAGGCCAATCTTAGATTCTACAATAGTGAAGTTATCTGCAGGAGTAACTGTAGAAGAAGCTTGTGACCTCAGGAATAATGGTTGTTAATCATTTATCTCTACACTTTAGCAGAATTGGCTCCTCTTATCCTCCTAACCTGATGCCCTTTCATTAGTTTTATAAACACAGTTGAGTTTTGCAGAAGGCTTATTATCATTTAAACTATAAACTAAAAGTTTCCCAAAGTTAGCTTGGCCTAAGCCTAGAAATGAGCGAAGACAGCCAGCCTGTGAGGCTAAAAGCAAGATAGAGTCAGCCCTGTCAGATTTATCTTACTGACATAATTTTGCAAAGTTGGTTTTAATCCCTCCCTTTGGATTTCTTAACACCTTATTCTCAAGACGTGGGCTATGGAGATGGAAAAGGCCTAGACTACTCCAGCTTCTTCCTGTTGACAGGGGCTGTGGTTGGGATGGCAGTTGGCTCCGGGGGGCATAGGAGTGAAACTGCTGCTTTGCGGCTGTCTGCCTGTACTCACTGGTGCCTGGTCAAGGCTTGCACGACGAGCATGTTAGCACTCTCATGCACAGTTTTAGCACAGCACTTAAGTGAACAGCAGACTATAGGATAATGAGTAGGTTGTTGGAAAGACAGATTGGGCTAAGCAGGAAAGAGTAAATTTAAATATACTGTCCCATATCTTTTTAGTCACTTTCCTAGTCCTGAGACCAGATCAGTTCAGTTAAACAGCTGTTTCCCATACCAGGAGATGGCTTTGCAGATGGCCTAGCCCTCTGCATGTGATAAAGGCAAACTGATTTTTAATAAGAGGCATGTCTACGGAAACAGAAGGAAAGAAAGGTTAATATTATCCAAGTATTGCATAAAGCTTTTTCAGGTTACCTAGACCACCATGTTGTTGGAAATCAAAAATTGTATAGGTAATTTTTACATTTAAGTTTTATAATAAACTTCAATGGTCCTTTGGCAGCTTTTATCTTATTTTTTTTCCCATATTACTCAGAATTTTACTAGCCACCACACTACAAACATTTGGAGTTTTCCCCTGCAGATACATTTTTTACAAGACATCTCAAAGCATGACTCACTACTGTTTTTAGTCAAATACTATGTATGTTACATTTTTAAAAAGTATTCCATCTTATTTTAAGTGGCATGTTATTACTTCATTTTAGAAACACAGCTCTCCTTAGCACAGCAACCTAAGAGTCAAGAAGTTACTATTGCTACAAGCAATTTTCTAAGGAGAAAGAATATTCACCACAATGAGGCCTACCTACAAAAATGTACGAGGAGTACATTTTTGTAGGTAGGCCTCATTGTGGTGAATAAATAAAATTATTTATTCCAAATAGCTAAAGACTCAATGCTTTGGACTTTTCTCTACTGGTACCTTGATTAACTGACAGAGATACAGAATAATATTTATATCACAAGGGACTGTTAAAATCCTTTAGAGATAATTAATTCAAGTTTTGTAACACACTTTTTGGGAATTGTGTAGCAAATCACCTTTTAAAAATTAGTAATAATGTACCCAAGATTCCAAATTATTTGATTTTTTAAAATGTTTTAAGTAAATTAGAACAGAATTCAGAGTTATCTTAAAATGTCAGTCTCACTCATGTGCTTCTGATATGCTTACTTGAGCAGAAGGAAAGGGACTGAGCTATACACAGTGCATGGGTAATTGTGTATAACCCTGGGGCTGCTCAGGAGAGTGTGTAAATACTATTTTTGTTTTAATTATGAAGGAAAAATCTAGTGAAAACTATTGGTCTAACCCAGAACATTCATTTCACAGATACAGAAACTTAAGACCCTATGAGATCTCACAGTATAAGTTAGTGACTGAAATGAAATTTTAATTCAGGTCTCTTAAATTATGCTGCAGTATACTTTCTTCTATACCACAATGAGAATATTTTCATAACATCACAGTGGAAGATAGTGCCACTTGGTTATATCAGGCATTCACATTTTTCTCACTGCATTAAAGCATGCTTTCTTTCTATCAGATTAAAACTGACAGAGATGAAACAGTTTTGGGCTGATTTCCTTGGGTTGGCTCCAGGGCCTCTAATCTGCATTTCATCGTGATACAGGCACATGTTTCCATCATTGGTACACTTGTCTGCATCAGCCAGGATGTTAATCAC
The DNA here is from genome assembly GCA_963573385.1 of Cacajao melanocephalus. Taxonomy (NCBI): domain Eukaryota; kingdom Metazoa; phylum Chordata; class Mammalia; order Primates; family Pitheciidae; genus Cacajao; species Cacajao melanocephalus. The sequence goes on along the minus strand of CAUYLG010012857.1, from coordinate 41,123 downwards.
ATGCTAACCCAATTTCCTCTATGAATTTATTATTTACTCTTCATTTAGGTTCATGAAACCTAACATGAGCCCCAAATAAGCATAACATCCTTAACAAGAAGATCTTGGCTCAAGAATCATGCCCACTAGGCAACATAAACTAAGGATAAAGGCTTAGGAGTGACGGGGGGAGGGGGAAAACCAGTTTTGCAACAATACCTTGGGGACTGTTTGCAAAAGAAGATTATAATGAAAAATTTGATAGGTTACATGGTACAAGCTGAAATATATGAGCAAGTCATGATTTGGCAACAAAATACAGTCCTTGTTTTAACTCTGTGCAGCTCAGTTGTACCAAATTGATCCATGATTTCCAAAATTAGAGGTATGGGCTTCAGAAAAGAGGGGAAGATGGTGGAGTGCATGAAAGGCAAAGGGAAGCTATAATGGGAAGGCATTTTGGAAGCAAAGTCCAAATGCAAATTGGTTGTTAGAGAAACTATTCAGATCCATCTGGTGGCTGCATGTGATGAATACTACAAATCCCATCAATGGATATTCATTTTGGCAATGGCAAAGGAAAGTAAAATAGAACAAGTCAGGCCCCCAGAGTATGGTTGTTGGACTCAAACCAACTTGGATCAGATTATGGATGTTGGACTCTTGCAAATGTGCAGCAAACACTCATCCCATGTTTTAGCTAGTAATCATGAAAAGAGTAGTTTTTTAGTTAAGAAAATGTAAGAAGAAGAAGTGTCAGAGACATAAAAACTATATTACATAACTGATGGGGGAAATGTTTCTTTGTTTGCTGAGCTTCCAGATTGCCTGTCTACGTTGATTTATTCATTCATTCCACCTACATCTGTTCCTGGGCACCTGTTATATGTCAGGCACAGTAGCAGGCACTCAGGACACAAGATGATAGAACTATATTATAGCCCTCAGAGAACTCTCAGTCTGGTGGGGGAAGTAGATGCTAAACAAATACAATAAAGTTATACAGATAGGAACTAAAATATACCAATAATTAGCTATGCACTTACTACTTGCCAGCTACTGTTTTATGTAATTTACATGTATTATCTCATTTAATTCTCATAAATATCCTACAATAAAGTTATACAGATAGGGACTAAAATATATTAATAATTAGCTATGGACTTACTACTTGACAGTTACTATTTTATGTAATTTACATGTATTATCTCATTTAATTCTCATAAATACCCTATCAGGTAAGCATAATTATTTTTACCCATTTTATGATGAGAAAACCAACGTGTAGAGATACTAAGTATCTAAACCAATGTCTCATAGCTAGTAAATGGCAGAGCTGGGATGTGAACCCAGGAAATCGGGCTTTTGAACGCAGGCTCTGAACTGTTATGATATGCTTTCTCTTGAACTAAACGATAACATGAAATATCACTCCATCTATGATATGGTACGGTGGAAGAACCTCCGAGTGATAATAGTGCTGGTAGTAAAACAGGGAAGCGTTTGCTGGGGAGAAGATCCCTGACCTAGATCTTGAAGAAGACATTCTGGAGATGTATAGCATGGGGCAACCAGGCAGAAGAGGAAGCATGAACAAAGTTATTGGAACTTGAAATGGAACTCCATAGTTGTTGTTGGAGCATCAGGAAGCCCCACATGGCTGTACAACAGAGTTGAAGAGGTAAGTAACAGGGAATGACACTGGAAAAAGAATTAGGGGCAAGGGGAACCAGATGATAATTTGTGTGTATGTCAAGAATTCCAAGTTTATTCTCAGGTCAAGGGAGAGCGCTTGTAGGGTGGTGAGCAAGACAGAGAGCAGTTTAAATGTGCCTTTTTATAGAAGTACCGAGTCACAGTGTAAATGTATGATTGGGAAAAGGTATTGGGGGTTAGGGAGTGATAAACAAGACTGAAAGAAAAGGGAACAGTGAAAGAACATTTGGAAACAATACGGAATGAACATTACCTGGATACCAACATCAGACAAGGATACACCCAAAAAGAAAACTACAGGCCAATATCCTTGATTAACATAGATGTGAACATCTTCACAAAATACTAGCAAACTAAATTCAGCAATACATTAAAAAGATCACTTACCTACAGAATGGGAGAAAATCTTTGCAATCTATCCATCTGACAAAGGGCTAATATCCAGAATCTACAAAGAACTTAAACAAATTTATGAGAAAAACAACTCAATCAAAAAGTAGGCAAAGGATATGAACAGACACTTCTCAAACGAAGACATTTCTGTGGCCAATAAACATAAGAAAAAAAGCTCATCATTACTGATGATTAAAGAAATGCAAATCAAAACCACAGTGAGATACCATTTCACACCAGTTAGAATGGTGATCATTAAAAAGTCAGGAATCAACAGATGCTGGAGAGGATGTGGGGAAATAGGAATGCTTTTACACTGTTGATGAGAGTGTAAATTAGTTCAACCATTATGGAAGACAGTGTGGCAATTCCTCAAGGATCTAGAACTAGAAATACCATTTGACCCAGCAATCCTATTACTGGGTGTATTCCCAAAGGATAATAAATCATTCTACTATAAAGACACATGTATGCATATGTTTACTACGGCACTGTTCACAATAGTAAAGACTTGGAATCAACCCAAATGCCCAACAATGATAGATTGGATAAAGAAAATGTGGCACGCATACACCATGGAATACTATTCAGTCATAAAAAAGGATGAGCTCATGTCCTTTGCAGGGACATGGATGAAGCTGGAAACCATCACTCTCAGCGAACTAATAGAAGAACAGTAAACAAAACACCACACGTTCTCACTCATAAGTGGGAATTGACCAATGAGAAAACATGGACATAGGGAGGGGAACATCACATACCAGGCCCCATCAGGGTGGGGGAGATAGCAGAGGGATAGCATAGGAGAAATACCTAATGGAGATGACAGGTTGATGGGTGCAGCAAACCACCATGGCATGTGTATACCTGTGTAACAAACCTGCATGTTCGGCACATGTATCCTAGAACTTAACGTATAATAATAATTTAAAAAGACAATTTAGCATGATCAAGTGGGATTCATTTCAGAGATGCAAAAATGGTTCAACGTATGCTAATCAATGGAGGTGATAAATCATATAAATAGAATCGAGAATAAAAGCCATACGATTATTTCAACAGATGCTGAAAAAGTATTTGATAGAATTCGGCATTACTTTATTATAAAAGTGCTCAATATATTTGTTTTAGGAGAAATATACCTTAATATGATAAAGGTATTCATAATGAACAGGGAAATGTTGAAAGCTTTTTCTCTAAGATCTGGAGGAAGACAAGGAAGACAAGGATGCCCACTTTCACCACTTTTACTCAACATAGTACTTCAAGTTCTTTCTAGCCAGAGCAGTTAGGCAGGAGAAAGAAATAGAGGACATTCAAATTGGAAAAAAGGAAGCCAAATTATTTGTTTGCAGACAACACGATGATATATATGTATAGAAAACCCTGAAGACTCCACCAAAAGACTGTTAGAACTAATACATTTAGTAAAGTTGTAGGGTACAAAATTAACATATAATATTGGCAGCATTTCTAAATGTCAGTAATTATCTATCTGGAAAAGAAATCAAGAAAAACAATCCCATTTGTAATGCCAAAAAAACACCTAGAAATAAATTAGCCAAAGAGGTAAAAAATCCCTGCAATTAAAACTATAAAATCATGAAAAAAAATTGAACTGGACATAAATAAATGGAAAGACAGCCCACGTTCATGAATTGGGAAAACTAATATTGTTAAAAATGTCCGTATTACCCAAAGCAACCTACAGATTCAATGCAATCCCTATCAAAGTACCAATGACATACTTCACAGAAATAGGGGGGGAAAAAGAACCTTAAAATTCATGTGAAAATGCAAAAGATTTTGGATTGCCGAGGAAATCTTGAGGAAAAATAAAGCTGTGACATCCTATTACCTGACTTCAAAATACATTACAAAACTATAGTATCAAAATAGCATGCTACTGGCATAAAAACTGAGATATAGACCAGTGGAACAGTAAACAGAACGCAGAAATAAATCCATGTATTTATAGCCAACCAATTTTTAACAAAGATGCCAAGAATACACTTTGGGGAAAGGCCAGTCTTTCAGCAATTGGTGCTGAGAAAAGTAGTATCCACATGCAGAAGAAAGAAACGAAACCTTATCTCTCACCATATACAAAAATCAACTCTAAATGGATTAAAGACTTAAATGTAAAATCCCAGACTGTGAAACTACTAGAGGAAATACTTCATGAAATTGAACAGAGCAAGGAATTTTAAAATAAGACTTCAAAAGCACAGGCAACAAAAGCAATAATAGACAAATTGGATTACATCAAACTAGTGAGCTTCTGCACAGCAAAGAAAACACTCAGTAAAATGAAGAGACCAACCTACAGAATGGGAGAAATTATCTGCAAGCTATACATCTGACAGGGGGTTAATATATAGAATTTATAAGGAACTTAAACTCAATAGCCAAAAAGCAACTAATTAGTTTTAAAATTAGCAAAGGACTTAAATAGACATTTTCCAAAAGAAGACATACAAATGGGCCACGCGCAGTGGCTCACACCTGTAATCCCAACACTTTGGGAGGCTGAGGTGGGTGGATCACGAGTTCAGGAATTCAGGACCAGCCTGGCCAACATAATGAAACCCCATTTCCCCTAAAAATACAAAAATTAGCCTAGCGTGGTGGCAGGAGCCTGGAATCTCAGCTACTCAGGAGGCTGAGGCAGGAGAATTGCTTGAACTCAAAAGGCTGAGGTTGTAGTGAGCCAAGACTACACCATTACACTCTAGCCTGGGCGACAGAGCAAGACTCTGTCAAAGAAAGAAAGAAAAGAAAGAAAGCGAGAGAGAGAAAGAGAGAGGGAAGGAAGGAAGGAAAGAGGAAGGAAGGAAGGAAGGAGGGAGGGAGGGAGGGAAGGAAGGAAGGAAGGAAGGAAGGAAGGAAGGAGACGAACAAATGCCCCATAGATACATGAAAAAAATGATCAAGAGTACTAACAGGAAAATGTGCATTAAAACCATGAAGAGATATCATCTCATCCCAGTTAGAATGGCTATTACCAAAAAGATAAAAAATAACAAATACTGTTGAGGATATAGAGAAACAGAAATTCTTAGGTACTGTTGGTGGGAATGTAAATAATAGAGCCATTATGGAAAACAGTACAGAGATTCCTCAAAAAATTAAAAATAGAACTACTATATGATCCAGCAGTCCCACTAGTGGGCACGTATCTAACTGAAATGAAATCAGGATTTTGAAGAGATATCTGCACCTCCGTGTTTGTTACAGTGTTATTCATAATAGCCAATATATGAAATTAACCTAAATGCCCATCTATAGATAAATGGATTAAGAAAATGTGAGAACATATGTAAATATATATATGGATACATATATATGTGTGTATATACATACATATGTACTACAGAATATTATTCAGCCATAAAAATAATATTCTGTCATTTTTGGCAATGTACATAAACCTGGAGGATATTATGTTAGGTTATGAGTTAGGAAATAACTCTTGCATAGAAAGACAAAACTCTCATAATCTCATTAATATGTGGAATTTTAAAGAGTTAATCTTACAGAAGTAAGAGTAGAATAGTGGTTACCTGAGGCTGGGGAGGGTATAGTGGGGACCAGGAGAGGTTGGTCAAGGGTACAAATTTACAGTTACATAGGAAGAATAAGTTCTGGTAGATTTTTCTTTTCTTTTATTCTTCCTTCTTGGTCTTCAGGTTCTTGTGTTCTATTACACAGTAGGGTGACTATAGCTATAACAATGTAGTGTATATTTCAAAATAGCCAGAAGAGCTATCTTGAATGTTATCACCACGAAGAAATTATAAATGTTTAAGGTGATGGATATGGTAATTACTCACATTTAATCCTTACACAATGTATACATGTATTAAAATTTCAACTTGTATTCCATAAATATGTACAATTATGTGACTGTTATAAATTAAAAATTAATCAGACAAAAGAAAAAGAAATAGTCTAGGCTCATGGCGGTTGGATTGAGGGGGATAAAGATGGATTATGCGATGCTAAATGGGGAAGAATACAGAAGCAAGAATTAACTTTCAGGATAACTATTAACTTTCATTCCACTTTGGTTTGTAACCTTAAACTCTGTCGGTGTTCAGAAGAATTTCTGTTTTGATGATTGAAAAAAGCAATTCTGAAGCAACTGGCCATTGTCATGGGAATGTTTCTTTCTCTACAGATCTTCTTGAATGAAATGCAGGAATCAGTTACATTTGACTTGATTATCTTGTACCTAAAAGATATATTCTAATCAATAGTTAAAATAAACAGAATCCAGACTTACAATGCAATCAAGTCAGGTAAAGTCATGGATATTTCTTTGCAAAATATCTTCAAAATGTTATCAATATCCCCAGTTGTATTTCTATGCAGTTTTGGGTAGGAAATGACTCAAATCTTCCAAATGTTTCATGATTGAAATATTCAATCAGATAACACCAGGGTGAAAATAATGAAGCCTTGAGAGGATGTGTTTCATCAAGTAGAAAATAATTTTAAAAGCATTCTTAAGGATGCAAAAGTGACTGTGAAAAAAATACTGATTTCCTGCCAAAAAGGGGATTATTCCAGCTCACCAGAAAAAGGAAGAAAAAAAAAAGATGACACCTGTTGGCAGTTTAATGCTAATATGAATTTCGTTTTCAGGCTGAAAATTATGCATCAACAAAAATATAAATATAATTTTTTTCACAGCTGTGTAAGTGAAAAAGCATATGTTGAGAAATTAGAGACAACTATTATCCATTATCCAAATTTTCCATGGCCGCTGAGTGAATCCAGTGTTGAAATTAGAAATGTACAATCCTTTTTAATTAATTTAATTTACATTGTTGGCTGATGAAATGTCACAAACAACCACAACATTGAACACTCTTTCTTGTTCTCCTTAAAAAAATGCTCTGCTGTTTACAGGAGCCAGTATGGCTGCTAATTTTCTGGCTTCCCCTGGAGAAAATTGAAGCAGGGTTTGTGCAGTTAAAAGAGAAGCCATAAGCCAGAGGGAGGTGGGCCAAGGTCACCATGAAGACTTCCTCCAAGTTCAGATGTGATCTCCTAACAAGTTCCTCAATGATATCTTTAGGCTCTGTGCGTTCACCCAAATCTCATCTTGAATTGCAATCCACATGTTGAGGGAGGGACCTGGTGGGAAGTGATTGGATCATTGGGGCGATTTCCTCCAAGCTGTTCTGATAATGAGTGAGTTCTCATGAGATCTGATGGTTTAAAATTACAGCAGCACTTCCTTCTTTGTTCTCTCTCCTGCCATCTTGTGAAGAAGTTGCTTGGTTCCCCTTCCCCTGCTGCTGTGATTGTGAGTTTTCTGTGGCCTCCCTAGCCATGCACACTGAGTTGATGAAACTTCCTTTATTTATAAATTACCCAGTGTCAGGTAGTATCTTTATAGCAGTGTGAAAACGAATCATACACTCAACCAGTTAGCGAATGAGAAACACCATGAGATTTGAAGGAAACTAAGAAAGCAGAATCAGTTGAGCATTACTTACAGACCATTTTCTATATATCTGAAAGTATGATAGGTGTTATATCAGAATTGTTACTTATTATTCTATGTGACCTTGACCAAATTACTTCTCTCTTTGAAGCTGAGTTGTTCCCATCTGTAAAATGTGGGATTAGGCTTGAATGGCTTCTCTGAGTTTCCCTCTGGAAACTTGATGATTCTCTAAGTTAGGGTCACAATCCTCAAGAAACTCAGAGTTACACAAAATTAATAAGACCAGCATACCTAAGCTGATTAACTAAATTAATAATAAAAACAATGAAACTAAAAGCACTAGAGGAATGTGTAATGCACATTCTGATGCACTGCACACCATAGTCTCTATCACTTTATCCGTCACACTCTCCATCCATAATCCCGTTCCCTCCTCAAAGCAATCCTATGGCATGGGTTTCACAGTACAGATGAAGAAACCAATGCTCAGAGTACTCGAGATAGTTAAGATTACAGAGGTGGGATGCAGTCAAGGTTGAAATTGAGTTTATGTCTTATTGACTTCGGTACCTGACTCCTAACCACTGGCCCATACTGCCAATAACAATAACAGGAAAGTGTCCCCAAGGTCTGTTTTAATCCCAGCATGGAGATAGTGCAGTATAAAAGGAAGACCTCAAGGCTGTAATCAGATGGTCCTGGGAGTTTATCTTAGCATCGCCATGTGGCACCTGCAAACTGTAGGTATCTCCAGGCCTATTTCTTCATCTGTAAAATGGGGATATCAATAATCACCTAATAGCATTGTAGTAGGGCATAAATAAGATAATATTAAGTGTTTGCCACAATGCCTGTCACATGGTACACAAACATTCTCTCATCCTCCTTCTTTCTTGTAGTCTTCTTTCTTTCAGGGTCTGACCAATTTCTTTCCAGTTTTTTGCTGGTTTTACTGGTGTCGGGTTTGTGGGTTTGTCTATAGAGATTTTAAATATTTAAAGGTCACCATTTGGTCAAGCTAGGGAAATCACCCTCTCATACTTGAAACATGCCTTATATCACTTGCACTGGTCCTGGGCCAGGCTCAGAGGGTCTTGGTTAGCATATGCCATCTCCCTTAAAGGAAGAGAAAGTAAGAGAGAGGTGCCTGCAAATTGCAGTCCTTCATTGGCCTGTCTGCTAATATTGATGTTATAATTTTCAAGTCAACTTTTTTCCCCACCCAGCCCTCCCTTGGCTCTTGATTTCTGACCTGCAGCCACCCTCTCTTCCAGTTCGGCTTCCTTAAGCAACTCCACTTCATCAAACGTGGCCAGTCATGTCTGGTAATGCCGTAAGCAAAGGATATGCTTATGAAGGCAAGAAAATTGAGTGACAGATCATACCCTACCAGTGATGCAGTTGCCTGCAGTTGAAAAATACAGCATCTTTGGATGTATACAGAGAAGCAAGCTATAAGCAATATTGGACTTAAATAAATTCAGAAGAAAAGGTGGTTCTGATAAACAAGAATCTACTCTGTGCCAGACTTAATTTTCACCAAAGCTGTGGTAGCTTATACTTAGTATGCACCCAATGCTATTGTAGCACTTTAAAAATATTAAGTCATGAAACCCTCCCAAGCACCTTATAACATAGATAGGATTAATGTCTCCATCTTACAAAGGAGGATACTTAGCACAGAGAGGTTGTCATCTGCTCAAGGCCATACCAGTCGTAAGTAACTCAAGATTTGAGCCCAGGCTATCTGGGTTCTGAATCCAGACTCTTAGCCACTCTATTGGGCTGCTTCTAGGTTGAGGGGCAGCAGCACCTTCTTAGGAAATGGGATTGGGGCCAGTAGCTGGTCACTTGCAGCAGAAGTGAGTGGGTATACTAGACAGTAGCTCCTAGCCAGGAGGATTCGGCACGCTGTGGGCATCCATCTATGTGCTTTGTGGAAGGAAGGTGGAGTGTTGATCAATCTGGCTAGTTAGTTAAGGGAGGAGATTGTTAAGATCTGAACTCTTATGTTGTTGCCATTATGATTCCCATTATAAAGATGAAGAAACCAAGATCATGCTATTGCACTCCAGCCCGAGCAACAGGAGAGAAATTCGGTCTCAAAAAAAAAAAAAAAAAAAAAGATGAAGAAACCAAACACGGAGAAGATACGTAACTTGTCCAAGGCAGTATTTTAAACCAGGGCTATTTTATACCTTAGCCCACTCTCTTCCAAAGGCTCTCAATGGCATAAAGTCTCACCAAATGAGGTCAGCATTGATCTGCAGAATTTCAAGAACCAACTTTACCTTCCTAACACACAGGCAATGTTACCATTTCTCATTGGTGTTATCTCAAAAGAATAGGCACAACATCCAGAAAGCAGGGAGCAATTCACATTTATGTAAAGCCCACAGCAATAATATGCTATATACAGAACAGGTACTCAGAGTTGAGTTCTGGTGAACTAAGTGGGTCATATGCTCTAGTTCCATGATGAAGCTGGAAGAGTGCAGCCATAAGAATAAAAAAGAACCCTTAAGAAGACAGAAGATATACCTGGCTTATTCCAGTAGCTTTAGTAACAAATACTTGGTGTATATACTACCACTTGCCTCTCTTGTGCCCTTAAAAGGCTTGAATAATGCACACAACGCTGTCAGCATGTCTTAACCTTAGCACCCTCTCAAACTCCTCAACACGGTATTCCCAGCAGTGAATACCCATTGATTAGATCAGGAATGTGAGAGCGAAGCCTATTTTCCATCTCCGAATAGCCTGAGAAGTGGTCCCAATGAGTATATACAATCTCATGTCCAATGTGTTATAATTCATAATATCTTTGCATAATTTTGCAATGTCATTTCACACCTGCCTTTCCAATTGAGGGGACTGGAGCACTCATGTGTGACTGATGGGCAAGAAAGAGTCTGCTAGAAGGAGAAAGGTCAGAGCAACAGGCCCGCCCGCTGGCATTGACATAGGAAGCAAAACGATGGGTTTGAGGCTACACTGAGCAGGAGTAGCCTTGGGACCGTGGGACTCAGGTCACCTGAGTTACCTGTCCCAAGCCCTAAATCTCCCCAACTGAGAAAAGCACAGCTAACCCCCTACTCCAAGGTATCCAAGAACAACCCTGTCAGAGGAATCATTTCAGTGCACTCTGTTCTCCCATCTCCAATATTCAGTGCCCTCATCTCCAATAGCTTTCAAAGGCTTTTGATGACCTGCTGGATGAAAACCAAGCTCCTTACTCTACCACAGATATTATAATCTTAGTTGCCCAATTCTCAGCTTCCAGGCTCTCCAAATTTAATTCTAGTCAACTTGTCTAATTTCCTAGTCAACTTTTTGACAGAAAAAATTTTTTAAATTAAATTCCATAGCTAAGGTAGACTTGCTGCTCCCCAGATGAGCTGTGTGACCATGGGCAAGTTTCTTAAACTCTCTGTTCTTTGCTTAATTCGTTTAGAATATCATTTGGCTCTGTGTGAATATACACTCAAAAAATGTCAGCTATGACATGTATTTTTATTTTTATATAATCATATGAATTTTTTTATGATATGTCTGTTTATGAATGCATGCTTGTTTCATAGCCTTATGCCATTTGTCTGTGCTTATTTGTTTCTGTCTCTCTCTTATGCTTTTAAGCCCTACACCAAATCCAGAAAGAGTATTTTATCCTTCATGAAGACAACTTTGGGTTTGCAGGACAGAGCCTTCTCTCAGGCTAGCTTGGCTAGTATGAAGCTTTTCTCACACTCACAGGGAAATTCTCTGCATCCACAGACGAATGGCAGGAGTGGAAAAGTGGAAAGGCTGAAGTCATCAAATCAGAGCTTTTGTTTTCTTTTTTCCCCAAGCCCTTGTCCCTGACTTCTCTTATCCTTACTTCCTACATGCAGATATCTGATGCTCCCAATTAGCTGATTGTGGCTACATTTTTTCTGGGGGATAAACTCACATGGCTTTTTCTGTTCATAATGCTCTCAGGGTTCTGTTAGGAATGTTATTGATTGGTCCTTTGTGATTTCCAGCTTGTAGGAGTTTGTTAAAATGGCAGATGAGTGAAGCAAAAACTATTGCAGGCTTCATTCTATTTCAGCTAGTAGCATTTCATATTCAAGAAAAAAACCTGTAGCTATTTTCAATTCCAATTTTAGTTTAGTCTTTCTTTCTGCCTGTTTTTCTGCTTCAATCCTGTCAAAATAAAAGCTGAAGATTAGCTACGAAGGAAACAAAGAACATTTATAGCTATGAATCAGAGACAAGGGTAAGTGAACTTCCTGCTGATAGAGGGACAACCCGGGGTAGTAATTGGTGGTGGTAGTTCATTCTTGATTTTAAATGTAGGATCATTCTGATTTGCATTCTGTTTTCACTTACACTTTCAAATGCTTTGAGCAGGAACTGTTGCAGATCAAGATGGTGCAGAAGGAAGAAAGGAAGAGAGGGATAGAGGGATGGAGGAAGGGAGGAAGGGAGGGAGGCGAGGGGAGGGGAGGAAGGAAGGAAGGAAGGAAGGAAGGAAGGAAGGAAAGAAGGAAGGAGCTAGGGAGGGACAGAGGAAGTCCTTAGAGGGGAGTCCCTGCCCTTAGTCACTGGGAAAATTGACAGATTTTGCCTTACTGTTCCCTGGAGAATGCCTATTAACTTTTGCATGCTCCCTGTATCAAACCAGGAGTGAAATTCTGGAATGAGTGTTTGGTAATTTTATTAAAAATCAGAAGCTTAATGGGAAATACTCATGTTACAAATTGCACAGCCTTTGGTCATCTTGCAGGCTCCCTTCTCCCCAGGAGGCCTCTTCTTTTTGTCTGAGCTCCCATCCTAAGATCTTCCTGCCATGAGCAGATCTCTCTGAGAGTGCAGCCTAGCCTCTTGCTTTTCGAGAAAGAAGAAGAGGGAGCAGCTCTACCAAGCTGGTCTGCTTCCCTCAATTCTCCCACTGCCCCAACTCCCTGGAATTCTAGAGGGGGAATATCCCTCACAACTTAGTGCCACCTATGTGGCCCAGTGTCTGCCACATAGGTGCTGCTCATTAAATGATGAAGAAATCAATACACAGATGAATAAATGCAAGCAAGTTATCTGCTACTATAAAACTACCCAAGTACAAGTTATCCAAGAAACTGATACAAGGTAGAAAGTGCTAGGTGCAGTCAAAGAAATATACACTCAGTGCCAGGAGAGACAGCATAGTACATTGGTCAAGTACAAGGGCTGTGGACTAATACAAACCTGGGTGTTGTTCCTGACCCATCATGTACTAGCCATGGGCTAGTTTCCCTCATCTTGGGAAAGGGGTAACAATACTAATACTATGAATCGTGACATACCTATTTTCCTATCTCTATGTTTAACAATTCTGAAGTCAAGTAAGAACAATTACTTGCTCCAGGAATACTTGCTCTTGGAAGACAAAAAGTGAGAACAAATTAAAATAGCTTATCAAGACTCACAGCATGCTCTTTTAAGACTCACATGAGTATTCTCACCACACTGGGCCCACCAACCCAAAGTTATGATGGTGTAAACTCTACTCAATCCCAACCAATTCTCCAGGCCCTAAAACTTCATACCTGCCTTCTCCTGACCACCCCCTTCAGAGATACTACTTCTACTCAGCTAAGGTGGTGCTCTCCTTGCAGCAGTAGTTTCATTAACGTAGCTTTGCTTAATTGGCAGGTGTTTCTGATGATCTCTGGGGGGATCTGATGGCTGACACTACATCACAGACTGCTTGGGAACATTGTAGTAGATAAGGAAAGGGAAGCATTTAGTTCAGGGCCTACCACTTGGTAATCAATACACTGTAAATAATATTACTATTATTAGTATGATTAGACAACAGGCTTATTATATCTAGCTGAAGAAATTCATTTATCTGTTTTTTGTTTGTTTGTTTGAGACAGACTCTTACTCTGTTGTTTAGGCTGGAGTGCAGTGGCACGATCTCGGCTCAGTGCAACCTCCACCTCCAGGGTTCAAGCGATTCTCCTACCTCATCTTCCCGAGTAGCTGGGATTACAGGCACATAGCACCATTCCTGGATAATTTTTTTGTATTTTTAGTTGAGACAGGGTTTCACCATGTTGCCCAGGCTGGTCTTGAACTCCTGAGTTCAGGCAATCCACCTGCCTCAGCCTCACCAAGTGCTAGGATTACAGATAGGCCACCGTGCCTGGCCTATCTGTTCTTTAAATAATCTCCCATTGAATTAGCATACCTCGGCCATGTTCTAGTTCTTGGAGATACAGGGATGAGTAATTACTAACTTTGAAGAGCTTGGGACTTAGGGGAGAAAATAGATGGGTAAAGTAAAAGTTGTAACAGGTGTGATCAGCCAAGGTGGAAGGGATGCACAAAGCAGAATAGTGACATAAGGAAACAAGTCATCACTTTGTCTGTCACACCAGACTCTAGGAGTGGAAGGGAGACTGGTCTAGGTTCTGGATATCAAATAGAAATGTGCTTGACCACCAAAAATAGGGACTAGGGAAGACTTTCATTGAATGGGAACAGGACGGGTAGTACCAGGGGGCATAGGATTCGGCTGGGAGGCACTGGGAAGCATCACCTAGATCTACAGGATGGAAATTGAGAATGAGGCCACAGGGAAAGGCAGGTGCACATCAAGGAGACTTTGAATAAAGGTGAAGGACCTTGTGCATTATTTTGAGGAAAGAGAATCATTATCATAGCAGCTAAGGAGTGCTGAGTGTTTAAGTTAGGTGCTATTCTAAACACTTTATCTACTTCACACTTTATGTACACGATCCTCATTTAATCCTTACAACAACCTTAATTTCTATTCTTATTAATCATCTTCATTTTATTGATGAGAATGAAGCCACAAAGAAGTTTAGTAACTTGCTCAGAATTGTGCAGCTGAAAAGTGACAGCATCAGGATTTGAACCCAGGCAATCTGGCTGCCAAATCCATTGTCTTAGTCACTACCCTAAACTACCTCAGATGGGATCAGATTTTTGTTTGAGAATGATAACTCTGGCAGCAAAGGGAGAAGGAAAACCAGGGGCTAAAACTGGACGCATAAGCTCAAAATGGATAGTGGATCTTATCCAAAGGAGTGCTGTGTAGGTTTTAAAAAATGACGTGACCAGTTGAGTGTGAATTTATGAAAAGAACACTACGGCAGCCAAGGGCAAGAATGATGGCGAGAAACAATGTGGAGCCAGGGAGATGAGCAAGTCAGAGACCATTGAAATACTCCTGGCTAGAGGTGATTACAGCTACAATTCAACTTTGAAACCCAGAAGAGGAAGTGCACAGACTCTCATTATTCCAAAATATTTACTTACATTTCACACTGAAATTAAGCCACGGGACAGGAAGTTCAAGCCAGCACATGGGCACTGCTGTTTTCAAGAAATCTCAGGCAGGCCTAACGGCTCCACTGAGAAGTTTCCTAACCATAATTGATGTGTTAAAGCTCAGCAGCTGTTTACACAACTTTGCAGGCACCCACAGGAATAGCAGTCCATAGTGAGTGCTGCTAACTGATGGCGTGCATTAGACTAAGACAGCCTGTGCATCACCTGTTCCTTCACATCTTATTACCTGGCTATTAGATGGCACATCTGCAATCCACTGCAATCACAGGTAGGCCAGGCAGGGATAGCACCGTGATCGTGATGAATGGGCTTCTGTCTGCATCACTGGGAATGTTCCATAAATGGCTTCTGGATCCAGGGGCCACTTTCATAATTTATAGAGAGATAAATCTTGCTGCACATTCTACAGACAGCAGTCTCACTTTCTCTCTCCTCTTCTCTTTCTCCTTTCTTTTTTTCTGTCTTTCACTCTTCTCCTTCCTTTCTTCTCTCCTTCCTTCCTTCCTTCCTTCCTTCCTTCCTTCCTTCCTTCCTTCCTTCCTTCCTCTCTCTTTCTCCCCCTATCTCCCTCTGTCTCCTATAATGAAGTGTGGTTGGAAAAATCCTGCTTGATTCCTACATTTAACTCTTAAGTGCCACCTTTTCACAATATCTGGCTCAGAAAAATGCAGAGACGCAGATAAATAAGGACCAGCCAAGTTTCATTTTCAAGGCTGGGGGTAGGGTGGGGGAGGGTGGCAGACAGATGTAGGAAGAAGAAAGTGGGCTTCATGTGCTATGGTTCTTGAAATCTCCTGCCCAGTTTTCGGCAGGAGCATTTCTCTTATATATATGTGCTGCCAAGGCGAGCACCAGGCAGGAGCATTTCTAAAAACTATTTGGCCAAGACTTCCTTTCTTATAGAGAAGTTGATGATATTGTTGGTCTACTAAAGACACTTTAGAGAATTCTGACCTACAGGATGTTGTCTGGGCTCAAAGACCTCTGTGTACTATAAGAAGATTGTATCAGAACAGGTACGCCTGTGCCTATTTTTTTCTGCATTAAAACCAAAGCCTGTTCTGCTTAATTTGGTTAGTTCCCAAACTTAGCATAGCATATACAATATTGGACATGAAGTATATTTAGGAGAACACTCCCTAAGCTGTGATATCAATGGTTGGGGTGTGAGGAGGTGGCGGGAGCTTTACTGGTACTATACCAAATGGTACTTTGGAATCTATGTTTCTTCCTGTTGTGGGAAACCTGTTTTCAAAAGAAACCAAAATTAAGTAGTTGCTCTTCCTGCCTGAAGAAGAAAACTAGAACACCTTTCTCATCTTCGTACCTCATCTTCCACATCTGCAAAATGGGATCAATAATAGCACTCCCCTTTCTGTGGTGTAAGATTTCCATGAGATGATGTATTTAAAACCTCAGGCCAGACATGGTGAAAGCCCTGGCAATGTTATTACTAGCCTGTCTTTTATCTTTTGTTGTAATTATTTATGCTTATGTCAACTTTTTAGGTGAGTTATCTAGTGTTCTCATTGCAGATAATAGTTTTAGGTATTTTCCTGAATTAATGAAGTACCTAATGTGTAATTTTACATTTTATTAGAGATGGAAGACTGGGTTGGGGAACTGTTAAGTTGCAGTAATTCCAAGGGGGGGAACCAAGGTAACTAGGTCTCCACAGAAAACGTGGCCTTAAGGAAGTTTGGTTCTGCCCTGGTGTGGGGCAACAGTTCCTGCATTAAATGCTATTTGGATTCAGAATGGGCCAGACCTGGCATCCAGAGGCAATGGCTGTGTATATTCCTCTGCCATCAAGGCTGCTACCATTGGAGGCAGCCAGTCTCTCCCATCCCTGAGCCCACAGGGTGTCACATATGAGCACAGCTGCAGGTTATGTGCCTTTAACAGTCTGCCCTACTGCCCACCACATCCTCTCTGCACTGAAAGGGAGGAAGGATAAGGAGGACTTTGGCCACAGCTGTCCAGGCAGGGGTAAAGAGTTGGGGATAAGGAGCAGGTGGGCACTGGGAGGGGGAGAACCAAGAAGCCGCATAAGTGACAGAGCAGAGCACATAAAAGCCTTGTCTACACTTCCACCTCACAGCATCTCCTGGTCTCTAGAAATTCACTTCAGTGGCTCTCAGGAAGACAGAGAATGGCATGCTGGCAGGCAGGGGACAAGTAGCTGATTTATCCCTGCCTGTACTATTTCTGCCTTCTGCAAACATTACAATGAGGTCAGCAACAGTGAGGGCAACATCTGTTATTTTCTAAGTATTTTATGTAAGAACCTTATGTCCAGGAATGGTGGCTTACACCTATATCTAAGTGCTTTAAGAGGTCAAGGCGAGAGGATTACTTGAGACTAGGAGTTCGATACCAGCCTGGGCAATATAGTGACACCCCATCTCTACAAAAGAAAACAAACAGTTAAAAAAAATCTTATTAAAAGGCACTATTATTATCCCTGCTTTCCAAAACAGAGACATAGCACAATTAAGCTGGCTCAGGTGGCAGCTGGGGAGCCAGGATATGTGCCCAGGTCTGACGGTCCCTGGTCTTATCTGCTATGCTGTTTTATTGGGTTATAAGGAACCAGTCATCAAATTCTAATTCCCTCTCAAACTGGGCACCTACTGGGTGTAAGTCAGTGCTGTGAGTTTCAGACAATGCTTGTCACTGGGCTAAAGTGTTGAGGATGATGTCACATAGGTGGAGGCCTATATTGACTCACTTAATCTTGTACACAACCCAGAAAGAGAGAAAACAAGAGGTTAAGAGGGATTAACACACTTGTTCTGTTAGGATACTGTCATATCTATAACATTGCAGAGCAGGAACCTGAAACCAGAGCTGCTGGCTCCAAAGCTCTTAACTCCTGAGCAGTTGCTCTCAAATTTCCCTTTAAATCTCCTCAAATCTCCTCCTAGAAGGAGAGAATCAGAAGATGTGTTCAACTATATGTAAAGACTGACTAGTCAGAGCCAAGAGGGCAATAGAAGTCTTCCCCTCTTTTTTTTCTTCAAACCAAGTGTAGATGTCTCCAAACTCAAAGGGGTCTGAAGGGGGAGTTTTGGAAGGATATGTAGTCATTATAAACCAAGGTCAGTGGAAGGGCCTGTAGATTTTTGGCATGGTTGGAGGGAGACATATTTGGAGAACTCTGAATATTGATCTTTACCTCTCACATGAGGCATTGAACTCCTTGAGGACAAGACTGAGCTTTCTTCCTCTCTGATCTACAGAATTAGAGTAAGTTCCCATTGTGGTTCGGTAAACAGATGAACAAAAGAATCAATAAATATCAATTTCACACTGATTCAGAGGGCTAGTAGCAAGAAACCCCAGAAAATTATATGTGTTGGTGAGGATATGGGAAAATTGGAATTCTTGTGCATTACTGATGGGAATGTAAAAAGGTACAGCCTCTACAGAAAACGATATGGCAGTTCCTCACACAATTAAACATGGAATTAGCATTTGATCCAGTCAGTCCAGTATAGACACAAAAGAGTTAAACATAGGCACTGGAACAGATGCTTGTATACCCATATTCAGAGCAGCATTATGTGTGCAGCTAAACGGTGGAAGAAACCCAAATGTCCAGATAGAGATGAATGGATAAACAATATATTGTATAAGGATATAATGAATTACCATTCAGCACTACATACATGAACCATGAAGACATAATACTAAGTAAAATAGCCAGTCACATAAAGGCAAATATTGGATGATTCCACTTACATGAGGTACCTGTATTAGTCAAACTCATAAAGACAGACAGTGAAATGGTGGTTTCCAGGGGACAGGGCCTGGAAGTGGGGAATTATTGTTTAATGAGTACAGAGTATCAGTTAGGGAAGATGAAAAATGTTCTGGAGTTGGATGGTGGTGATGGTCACACAACAATGTGAATGTGCTCAATGTCACAGAAACATACATTTGAAAATGATCAAAATGTTGTTTTATGGTATGTATATCTTACCACAGTAAAAAATGGGAAAAAAAAAAAGAATTAATAATTAGGCCAGGTGCAGTGGTGGTTCACACCTGTAAGTAACCCAGCACTTTGGGAGGCCGAGGTGGGTAGGTCACCTGAAGTCAGGAGTTTGAGACCAGCCTGGCCAACATGGTGAAATCCCGTCTCTGCTAAATATACAAAAAGTAGCCAGGCATGGTGGTGCATGTCTGTAATCCCAGCTACTCAGGGGGCTGAGGCATGAGAATCGCTTGAACTCAGGAGGCAGAGGTTGCAGTAAGCTGAGATTATACCATTGCACTCCAACCTGGGTAACAGAGTGAAATGCTGTCTCAAAAATAAAAGAAAATCAGTAATTAATGGGTGAATATCACAAGTACACTCCTTACAGTTTCTTTCAGTCCCTCCTGTTTACTTAGACTGGAAAATGTATGTGTTTGAGAATTATCTTTGCTTCTTCATAATAATATGGATCTGAGTAAGGGAGCAACTGTATTTCAGAACCTCCAGTCTCCAGGATTTTAAGATAACGGTATAGGTAGGGAAGGACATTCTGGAGTGAGAATCCTGTATTCAGTTCCTTTCAGAGGAGGCAGGCAGGGCATGAAGAATAAAGGCACACAAGCCGATCTTGGAAAGGACAGTGGTGGTGGAGTCAGCTGATGTGGTTGAAAATTCCAGGGCAATTACTGTGGGGTACTGTGCAGGTCAGGTTAGTTTTTGACCCTCCATGGCCTCACCTGGAAGATGCAGATGAAAATCTCTGCCCTAGCTACTACTGGGTTGGGGGGAGGGGGGAGGCAAGCGTGGTAAAGGAAAAGGGAAAACTGTGAAGTGCTGTGCTTCTTCTCTAAGGCAACTCTACTGGTGCTGACTGTGCAGTCCGGTGCTGGACCAGGCATGGCAGGGAAAGACCTGCTAATTGTCAGGATGAGGCAGTAGCCTGAACAGGTGGAGAGAGGCTCATCAGCGTTGAGACCTATTGCTACGATTCATCAGGTGAGTGGCACTCCTGGAGAGAGTACTCTTGATTATCAGAAGGAAATAAATCCTCAGTCCGCCACCTACTTATGTTCCTTTGCTATTAAATCTGGAGAAAATAAACTCACGGTGCAGGAAGGTTTACTGCTTCCTAAGGATTGTTGTTGGCTTTAAAAATCCATCATCACCTGTGTGTCAGGTTAGCTGCAGGGTAGGAGAAGAGGATAGTGAGGAAGACTGGTGAGAAATGAAGCTGAGTCCTGTCTGGGACAGGACAAAGCGAAGGTAGAAAGCAGGCAGGGAGGCTGCCTCATGGTGCGTCTAACAGAAGAGAGGAGAGACTGGCCATGGGTCAATGCAATTACGATAATGAGAGAGCTCTGCAGGCCACAGCAAGCCACTTCATGTACCTTTATGACTTGTGAAGAAGGAAGCTATTCCTGATTTAAGGCTCTGCCATTGCTATTTTGAAATTCATAATAAGTTTAAGCAAAGAGCCCTGATTTCCTTTTTGCATGGTGCCCTGCAAATTATGTCGTCATTTCTGCAGAGAGTGCAATATGACTAGGTGCCTACTCTTTCTGACAAGTTCTAATCTTGTCAGTAAAACAAGAGTTGGATGAAGGAAGGAAAAGACGGGGGGGCGGGGGAACAAAGATAAGGAAATCAACCACTGAACTCAAATGTTCCTTTTTCCATGAGGCTGCCCTAACCACCCTATTTAAAATTGCAACTCGTTCTCCGAACCCCTCATCTGATAGCCATTTCTCTGCTGAATTTAAAAACCTTTTCAATAGTATTTACTACTTGCTAATGTACTATATACTTTACTAATTTAGTATGCTTATTATTTTTTGTCTGTCTTGCCCTCCTAGAATGTAAGCTTCATGAGGGCAGGGATCTGTGGCTGTTTTATTCATTGATGTATCCAAAGTTCCTAACAATTCCTGGCATGCTGTAGGCCCTCAGTGGATTTTCCATAAGTGAAAGAATGAATCAAGCACTTAATATGTGAGAAGACTCATGCTAAGCCAGTTACACAGTTTATCTCATCTAATCCTTCCAAGGACCTTATAAGATCTGGTTATTTGTTTCCTATGCATAGGAGACACATTGGGTCCTGGAGGCACAAATATATATATTAGCAATTTAGAGATACTCTTACAATAGAGAACCTGAGTCTCAGAGAGGTTGAGTGATTTGCCAAATGTTAACCTAGAGGAAGCCCCTGCTTTTCCAGAAGAGGATTAGGGTCTGAAGGAGAAGAAAAGCAGAGAGAGAGATTGAGAAAGTGGGGAGTGAGATGGAGGAGATGGCGAAGAGTCAGTGTGGGGGAACACCATGCCCTGATCTCTAGGTGGCTTTGGGTGTCCTCCTGAAGAAGAGGAAGCATAGGGAAGAGAAGTGAACAGGAAGGGTCCCAGAAATTATCTCAGGAGTTCAGGAAAGGTAGGTATTTCCTTGGGACTCAGCCCCACATTTGGAGATTATTTCCATTGACTCAGGCATGATTTTCACCCAGATCCCAGGGTTACACCTGCTTGATTTATCTAAGCCAGGCAGCTGTGCCTTAGTGAAAAGAATCCTAAACTTGGACTCAGGAAGCTTGGATTAAAAAAAACAAATCCAAGAAACTTTTTGTCTTGTGTTGAAACTTTGTTCACAAACTTTGTGTAAAGTCCCATCCTTGCCATTCATGAAGTGCCCGTGGACAAGTGAGTCACCTCACTGCTCTGAATCCTGCTATTCAAATGGGGGCACACTGTTATGCTGGAGAAGTCACTTGACTGAGAATCAAAAGTCATACCTTCCTCAGCCCCCATTCATTATGAGCTGTGTGGTCTTAGACAAACCTCTTAAGCTCTCTGAGCCTTACTTTCTTTACCAATAAGTCACAAATCATAAAGCAAAGATAAAAGATAATATATAGAGAAAAACGACTAGCTTGAGGATTGGATTCATAACTCCAACCCCATTAGCATAAGGTTTTAGCCAACTCTGACAACTTCAGTCAAAATCAACCTGGATCTACAGAGGGTCAAATCTTGGAACGAAAGCATCTGTTCCATTCTCCACTTTTTTTCATAGTATCTTTTTTACCTTTGAAAGTTGCAGAATGTGCCTGATCTTAAGTCACAACTTTGCTTAACCCTTGCTGATTCTTTTGGCCCTGGGAGTGTTATAAGGTCACTGCGGCAAGGAAGTGAGGGGTCCCCAGGGGACCGGGCATACTTTTCCAATTCAACTGCAGAGGCAGTTCAGTTCTGTGTATATGAAAAGCAGTCAAATTATTGCAAATGTCTAGTCAATTCCAAATGTCACCAGCTACCAGCAAACAACAAAAAGCAAGCTACATTCAGGACTGGATCATTTAAAACATAATTATAATAAATGATTTAAAGGAGCTCTTTTAATTACCACTACATATCAAAGCCTCAGGAAGGCATTCCAGAAGAATTGTTTTCTATTGTAACTGCATAAATTTAAATGCCATTAATTTCATATCTGTCATTCACTTTTCTTCTACTACATTGATCTCTGTATCAGGGAATTCAATGCCTCCCATTTCATTTGGGGATTTCATGGTTTCGATTGGGGAAAAGCTTTGTTTTCGGTCCTTCATTTCCCAAATGCCATTTCCATTCCAAAGCATAATTTTGGAGACCAAGTGAAGACTAAAATGAAGGAAAAGAAGTGAGACTAGGTGAAGACATTGAAAAGACAACTGCCTTTGTGATTAAAGGACCAAGTTTTCACTACTGGCCCTGCTACCGATTTTCTAAGTGACCTGTCTGGATGCATCACCTATCCGGACTTTAGTTTCTGCTTCTACAAATTGGGGATAAGAATAATTCCTGCCCCTGCCTATCTCACTGGAGGTTTGAAGTTTCAATGAAAAATAAGAAAGGATTGTACAAATCATTCATTCATTTAGGCAGTCAGTCATTCACTCAATAATTATTTAATGAGTACTGCCTATATGTTAGGTGGTGTGCTAGTAGCAAAATGAAATGCCTCTCTAGTAGAAAGCTTACTGTCAGGCAGAGGAGACAGAACAGTGAATCCACTCCTTTGGTCTAGGTGTGATCTTTCCCATTGTGCTTGCTTGTCTTTTTTTTTTTTTAGTTAGAAAATGTCTGATTTTATAGTCTGTACAGAATAAAAGAATTTCCTGGTATAGCTGAAAAAAGCTTCATTCAGTCTTTTGTCTTGACTTTTGTTCACAAAATCTGCTTCTATGATTAATTTTTTGGCCAGTTGTTTGGAATGTTAAATATCCACAGACATAGTCATAATTTTTCCTCCCATCAGAAAAATGTGGCTCCTTAACTAGTATCTCCAGTCTACTTTAAAGGAGCTGTCTGGGCCCAGGATTAATGCGTTTCTAGAGAATAAAATCAATGGGATGTGGAGAAATAATACCCTTTTTGATTCTCAAATAAACATTTCTCAGAGGGACCTTCCAAGTTCTCAAGGAATTTCATGGAGATACATTCAAATGCCACCCATCTGTACAAATATCAGTATCTAAGTTTTTCTTTTTTTAAAAGAAGAACTACATTTTTCAAAGTTGGCTATCAGAAAAGTACATTAATGCCTCCCTATATGGATTGCTATATAAAATGGTTCTTGGGCTACCTAGGAAGACTGAGATGAAAAAAACCACATATAACCAATATATTTTTCAGCACTGGAGTCATTTTTCTTCTTCTCTCCCAAGATAAAGATAAGATTGGTATTCAGGGGAGCCAGAGAACAAGGAGGAAAACACAAAGAGGCAGAACGCAATGAGGACGCTAGGACCCCAAAGTAAACTCTCATTGTGACTGAAGCCATTGTGAACAGAAAGACATTTCTCTAAGGTAGTTTTGACCTCCTGCATATCTGGCTCATTGTCACAAAGGAGACACCGAATGTTCATAAATCGCAGCATGTAAGAGGAAAATAGATTGGATTTGAAAGCAGCACTTCCAGACTAGGTCTAGGCTCAGGTACTTCATCAAAATACATGTGAACTTAGACAAATTATTTCACCTCTTTGAGGATCAGTTTTGTGAACTGTAAAATGGTAATAATAATATATATGTTGAAAGAACATGTGATAGAGCTTTTATGACCTACATTATTATTATTTTTAAGGAAAAAGTGACTAATCCAAGTGAAATAAGGTGGACTGGTATTCTAAATGCATTTAATAGAGGCCTTTAATTCTCCCCTCCCCGCCTCTCCATCCTTCCCTCTCTCTCTCTCACTCTTTCCATCTTCCTGCCTTCCTTCCTTTTTTTCTCTAACATATATTTATTAAGTGCTTACCTTGTGCAAACAACACTGCTGGAGGCAATTGTGTCAGTCAATATCCCAGCCTGGAACAGATGGTTCATTCAAACTGAGGGTAGTTTAAGGAAGACACAACGTAGGTATGGACAGGCAAAGGGAAACCTACAAGGGATAGTGAAGAGCTCCAGCAATAACAAGACCTATGAGCCCTTTCCACCTTTAAGCCTGAGGAAGGAAATGGAAGGCGGGTTTTCCGAGCCAGGATAGAGCTGCAGCTGCAGCTGCAGCTGTAGCTACCTGAAAGAACTTCTCAACAGGAGCTATGGGCTCAGGTGGAGCAATCTGTGGCCTTGGCAGGAAGGGAGTCAGGAGACTAACTGCCCCACCCACCTGTCTTCCAGCTGACTTCCTGCTGGTGCCTCCCATTGGTCAAACTCAAGCAGACACCAAAAGACAATGGTGCCTGTTGACGCAGTGCACTTAACTCCGTGGCACAGAACCATGTGGTCAAGGTGTAGAGTGGATCTGGACAGGCAAACATACGCTATTCACCACCCGAATATCATGCCACAGTTTACAATACGGGTTCTAGAGCTACTGGGCTGAGTTTGAATCCTTACTCTACCATTATGGTGCCTTGGATCTTGAAGCACTTACCCTTTGCATGTCTCAGTTTCCTTATCTGTTACATGGTGGTAATAAAGGCATCTACCCATAGATTATTGTGAGGATTAAATGACTTAAAATTCATAAACACTGGCCAGGCACAGTGGCTCATGCCTGTAATCACAACACTTTGGGAGGCCGAGGTGGATGGATCACAAGGTCAAGAAATCAAGTCCAGCCTGGCCAACATGGTGAACCCCATCTCTACTAAAAATACAAAAATTAGCTGGGGCATGGTGGTGTACATCTGTAATCCCAGATACTCAGGAGACTGAGGCAGGAGAATCAGTTGAACCCGGGAGGCGGAGGTTGCAGAGAGCTGAGATGGCACCATTGTACTCCAGCCTGAGCAACAGAGAGAGACTCCATCTCAAGAAAAAAAAATCACAAACCATTTAGGACAATGTTTGGGACATACTAAGTGCTGTGTTAAGTATCACCTCGTATTATTTTTCATGGGATATGATGGTGAACAGGAACAATGAGTGAGTGGAAGGCTTCCTGGAGTATCTTTAATGGGAACTCACACTGGACCATCCCCTTGATGCATTTTTTTCTTGCTTTCTGATACGCTTCTGTGACACAAGCATTTTGAGAAGGGGAGATACATGGGGGAAGAGTAGCAAGGAAAAGGAGTATGGTCATTTCACTTTATTATACCATTACACAATCCATCCGTAATTATTGTCTTCATAATGTCAAGACCTATGACTCAGGTTTCTGTCAATTACAGACATCTGTCCTCATCTGCCTCAATCTCTGATGACTGGAACTAGGGCAGAGAAGCAGGTCACTGTAAAAACCTGGCAGAAAGTCCTGCTCAATTCAAGGTCCTGAGTTCTGCTGTGGATTGTCATGGGTTCTTAGCCACATTGTGTCTTCTGATGACCTCACCTCCTTGCCTTGGGAAGAGACACATCAATAACTGAGGCGTCTGGGAGAGGGGCCCAGGATTAGGAGCCTGAACTGTGTTTAAATCCTAGCCTTATCCTATTTGAGCTATGCAACCTCGGGCAAATAAATGACAGTTCCTTTCTTAACTGTAGGTTTCTTATGTAGAAAACAGAGACTTGAGTATTACAGACTCTTTTGAAGGAAGGAGGTAATAAAAAGTCAAAGCTGGTAATAATTACAAACTGTGCAAAACTATGCTATAGTTTAAATTATAAATCAATTCATGTTGCTGGTCCCCAGTTCCCCCATTTGCAAAATATTCTAGCTGGTTTATAGCCAGATATAGCTGCATGTGAAAATACTTTGTAACATATTATTGTCAACACCATGATCTAATCCCAAATACTAATCACACTTACTGGGAGCCAGTGTCGTCTCTCCCCCAAGCACAACCCCACACATACCTCCCCACCCTACACCCTACAGCCAACAATCTATTTCTTGACCACATCTTTTGTGTGGGTAATTCTATCATCTAAACAGTGGGGTGAGTGTCAGGAATCGATATCTTTGCTCCTGCAGTGTTAGTGTGCACCTTGGCACCACTGAGTACATTTCTTTCTTTATACTTAAGAAACTCCATGTAATTGTTCAAGTTCAAAATTTGAACATTGCCAGATAGCTTGTTGAATTATTTATTTTAACTGCCTTATTTCTGTATTGGGTAATTTCTTTCATGTGCTTCCACAGTATCAATAATTGGAGGCAATTATTGATTTTTCTAAAGCCATTGGGTTCAATGAATTGTTCAGTTAGTTTTACGATTTCAAGTAGAGGAAGATGCAAGATTACCACTCTTGGAGATTACAACTTTCTAAAAAGAGGAGAATGCCCTAAATAGTAAAGTGTATAGGTAAATGGTAGAGGCAGATCCTAAATCACATATACACATCACAGCCTGCATCATCACTGTTCAGATTTTATAGCACTGTCTCCTGAGCAGGATGGCTAGGGAGCTGTCAGCTAATACATATTTGTGATATTGTTTACCCATTGATCTTGTCAAGCTATTATAAATCCAGATAGATAATAAACACACAATGACATTAAGGGATAATATTAATAGATAATGTCATCCACTTCTGGTCCTAAATCACTGTGGGCTCTCTATTTTCTACAGAATAAAGTTCAGAGTTCCAGGCAGACAAGTTCAGAGCAATACCCTGTGTGAACCTTACTTCACCCCTCTGCTCATGCTCTATCCACATTCTGAAGTGCTCTTACATTTCTTTCTGTTACTGTCTTTCACATACTGAGGAGTCAGGGAAGAATAACACTCGGCTTCCAGAACCTCAGTCGTCTACGCACCAACTTCTCATATTCATAATCCAACTATGCTGTCCTTAACAGTTCTCTTCCCCTCCCCCCTCTCCCCTCTCCTCCCCTCTCCTCCCCTCTCCTCCCCTTCCCTCCCCTTCCCTTCTCTTTTCCCAGGCTGGAGTGCAGTGATGTGATCTTGGCTAACTGCAACCTCCCCCTCCCAGGTTCAAGTGATTCTCCTGCCTCAGCCTCCCAAGCAGCTGGGACTACAGGCACATGCCACTATGCTCAGCTAATTTTTTGTATTTTTGGTAGACATGGGGTTTCACCATGTTAGCCAGCCTGGTCTCAAACTCCTGATCTCAAGTGATCCACCTGCCTTGGCTTCCCAAATTGCTAGGATTATAGGTGTGAGCCACCACACCCACCTATTTAACTGTGTCAGGTTTTCAAATGACACAGTCTAACACTTAAATCCATTCCAGCCTCATCCAAAGAATTTTCATCAGTAAAATCATGGATTTAAGACGGTAGTCACATTTTTTGCAGTGCGCATTGTAACAAATGCACAGTATTAAAATAATATATTTCCTGCTGGTGCAGTGGCTCACACCTGTAATCCCAGCACTTTGGGAGGCTGAGCCGGGTGGGTCACTTGAGGCTAGGAGTTCAAGACCAGCCTGGCCAACATACCAAAAACCGGTCTCTACTGAAAAACACAAAAATACAAAACTTAGCTGGGCGTGTAGTCCCAGCTACTTAGGAGGCTGAGGCATGAAAATTGCTTGAACCTGGGAGGCGGAGGTTGCAGTGAGCTGAGACTGTGCCACTGTACTCCAGCCTGACAGAGCAAGATTCTGCCTCACAAATAATAATATTAAAAAACTTCATCTATAGGCCACATAAAAATAATATCACATAGTACTAGGAATGCCCACATAACACTTTTGGAAATATTGGAATAGTAGCAAAGATTTCAAGCCCGGTGATAACAGGCTTGGATTTAAACTCTGCCTTCTTACTTGCTTACTATCCATGTGTTCTTGGGCAAGGTACACAAAGGTACTAGCCCTCAGTACTAGAATAGAGCCCACAACAGAGTACTGTTGTGAAAATTAAATAAAACAATACATGTAAAGTGCCTAGCACTTGGTAAACATTAACGTGTCCAGTTCAGTGAGCACTTATGTGGAATTATTACATAATGGTTAGGAGCAAGGGTTTCCTTAAGTGCTAGGGTTCGAATCCTGGCTGTTGAGTAATCTTGGGCAAATCCCTTAACTGCTTCGTGTTTCAGCATCCTCACAGATTTATCGGGAGGTTAAGTAAATTGATGTAAATATAGAATTTAGAAGAGTGCCTCCACACAGTTCACACATCATAGATGTTGGTGATTCCGATTGTCTTTGCTGTCTTCTACACACTGGGCTATGTGTTAGTGAAGTAGAAAACTGGCAGAGAAGAAATCTCCCATTTTATGTGGATTTTATGTGCAAACATGTCAGTATAGACAAAGTACAGAAATTAAATGGAGGAGAAAATGGTTAACTATGTATTGGGCAAAAAGGAGGGAGTAAAGCAGGGCTTCATGGAGAAGGGGACACACGCTTGGTTTTAAAGATTGAGGTGGGGTTTTGAAGGATGAAACTGATTCGTTAAGACCAATTCAGTTGACACTTCCTCTGGGAAGCCTTCTCTGATCCCATAGGCACAGTTAATGACTACATCTTATTGTTTGAGGGGCAGAGACGAGCATTAGACATTAAGTTTTAAATATTGAGGGACTAGGTCATGGTAAGTGCTCCTTGGCAAATGTCTACAGAAGGTATAAAGTCACTTTTCTTATTTATAAAATAAATCTTCTGTGGCTTCTCTACTATTCCATCATTCCACAAACAGATATCAATTATTAATGTTAACCATAATAAAAACTAAAATGTGTTGAATGTTTCTTATATGCCAGAAACTTTATGGATATCATTTTATCCTCATAATAATACTGCATGGGGTACTATTATTATTACCACCTGACAGACAAACAAATTGAGGCTTAGAATCCTTGGGAAACTCTTCCAAAATCAACCATCAGCTTAACACGTAGCCTACCTGTCCCAAGAATATGTACAGAGTCACTATGCTATACTGCCTCTCAAAATGTCTAGATTTAAATTCTGTTCCATGAGGAAGTGATGTCAATTTCCCAGTTGGGACCATTCACTGAATAATGCTTAGCCATTTCTCAGAGAAGTAGGTGAAGGGGGTGAAAGCAGCCTGCTTCTGGGACTTGCTATAGGTTCAGTCTACGGAAATCTGCATAGTATGCAAATAGTTTGCAGCAAAGGAGACAGAGCTCCCAGAACAAATCATTCTTGCTTCCACTGCTGAGAGAGAAATCCTGTAGTGATGTTTCAGTCTTTCACGAGCTCAGCTGGACAAGGCTAATTAGGGCTGGAAAGACCCAGGACCTCAATTGAACTCCTTGGTAATCAGAGAATTATGATGAAGTAATATACAAGTATAACCTGTAATAAGATGAGGTGAAGGCAAATAGATTGTAATACTGTAAACTTTCCCTTGTTACAGTTTTCAAGTGCTACGTATCGGAACTCCACAGGAGCACTAATCCCCTAAGAGGCCCATAGAGGTGGAGGTTCAACCACCTGGAGCAGGTTGAAAGTGGGAAGCAAATAAAGTAGGGTAACAAAATATTTCAGAATACAGTAAATAGTGCTGATTGAAGTTGCCTTACATGACTGTTAGATGATAGCCACTTAAAATACAGTGATTTTTGGGGGGCTTCTCAACCCACTAATGCATTTCTCAGACTCAGAACATTACCCTGGGAAAGGCCTCGGAGATTTGTCTTCTAACACTTTCTTATTTTACCGATGGGGAAACCAAGGCCCAGGCAGCAGCAGGTGATGAACTATAAAATAAAAATATAAAGCGAGAATTCATGGTGTTTCAAAAACAACGTTAATAAATTTAGGGAAAAATCGTTTTATATTAAAATGTGGGACCAAAAGGATGGGGGATGGAGAACGAACAGAAAAGTCACCCAGACCCTGGCTGGTGTCTGTGAGATATCACGGGGAGGGACCACCCAGCTGTGTTGAGCCCCAGACCACTCTCTTTATAATAGTGACACAATAATGGAGGGCAGTATCCCTATAAGAGTGCCCCAAGCAAGGAACCTGGCTCTGTGTAAAAATACAAATATAGGCCTGTGGACTTGGGAAATTTCTGGGCCCTCCATAGGCCTATTGTTCCTTCCCTAGCACAGACAAGGACAATGATTATCCATTTGATGTGTCACACATCACTAAAGGAAAAGGACAACGTTGTCTGGGAATATGCATGGGAACAACTGAATCTGGAGTTTGGAGGGCAGGAATGATGAGGAATGATGCCACAGCTGACATCTGAAAGAGTAGTGGGATTTAGAAGCCAGGGCAACCCAGGATGGTATCTGGGCAGTGAGAAGGACCAGGGTGAAGGTGTGTAAGCAAGAAAATCAGCACTGTCTGGCAAGAGGGTCCTGAGACCAAGCTGAGAGTGAATACCTGAAGTATGCCCTACTCAGGTCTTTGTATTGTGTGCCGCTGTATACACGAGGAGGTGTGTATGCATTTATTGGTGCCTACATTGGTTATTGGTGACATAGAAACAACTCATTCCATATCACAGACTCTTTGTTCACAACTGCTCCTTTATTGTCCCTGGGCTGTCCTGAGTTCAAAGAGCCTCTGAGCAAGGGTATCACTAAGAAAGGGTACCTTGACTAAGGTCATTCAGGGGCTAGTCCTGGGTACTCTCCAGGTATCACCCACAGAAAATGTGCTTGAGCAGGGCCTTCAGGTGTGTGCCAAGCTGCACCTGACTCTGAGAAGCAGGTGAAACCACTGGGCAACTTTGGAAGGCTCTTGGCATCCATTAGAATGATAATTGGTGGATAGGCTGTCAGGATGCAGGTGTAGCAGGTTCCCTGGTGACCAGAGAACCATGTAGAGTGTTATGCAACTTCTCTGAGTCTCCTCTGAAAGATGGAAATTTTAGGAATTTTTTCCTTGTATCTCATAGCACTGCCTTGAGGATCAAGAGAAACTATTTGTAAAAGCTCAACAATGACTTTGTTATTTGACATATTTTATTTATTTAGTCTCCTTAATATATTGCTAAGCTAAGAACTGGCACCATTCTAAGTACTTGTAATTTAAGGAAGTCACCAAGGGAGTGGAAAGAAAACTATGATATTGGGGGTCTGGATTCTGATGCCTTTTGTTCCTTGGCATCTTGCTTCTTAGATTCTCCACATGAGCAAGCGTCCTCTGAACAAAGAAGAGTCGATGAGGTGCTCACAGACCTCCTAAGTAGCGATTATCCACTGGCAGGTATGAGGCATGTTCTCCATTTAAGCACACACATCCTCTGCACAGAAATGATGGCCGAAGATATGCTTCCTGTCTAGTAGGAATAAAAGCTAAATGGGAGGCAGGCCTGCCGTCCAAACACTATTTGTTCCACCTGCAATTTTCTTTCTCAGTTTCAAGGACAAAAAATACAGCTTGGAAAGTTGTGTTTTTTTCAGAACGCTGTATTTTTTTTTTTAAGGCAGAGTCTTGGTCTTTTGCCAGGCTGGAGTGCAATGGTGCAATCTCAACTCACTTCAACCTCTGCCTCCCAGGTTCAGGCAATTCTCCTGCCTCAGCCTCCCGAGTAGCTGGGACTAAAGGCATGTGCCACCACGCCCAGCTAATTTTTGTATTTTTAGTAGAGATGGTGTTTCACCATGTTAGCCAGGATGGTCTTGATCTCTTGACCTCATGATCTGCTCACCTTGCCCTTCCAAAGTGCTGGGATCACAGGTGTGAGCCACCAGACCCTGCCCAAACCCTGTACTTTTCTAAGGAGCACTAATCTCACTTCTCTTAAATGATCCAATGTCTACTTTAGCAATATGAATCTCATGTCAGAAAATCTGAGTCTGAGAATGAACTCTGCCTTTTAGTAATTGGTAATGACCTTGAACAAATGACTTAATGTCAATATAATTATTCGTAGATTGGGGATAGTAATATCTACTTCCCAGGTTTTTCATGGGAAATATTTACCAAAGTGAACTTGTAGCAGGGAGATTTGGAGGTAAGGGAATGTATCCAGTAAAGTGTGGCATTGGTGCTGTGCTTCCCAGGAAGTTGTTTATCTCTGTGTCCCTTCCACCTAGTGTGGTGACCTCAACAGAGGTAGGGCTCACCAATGTTTGCTGAAACTTTAGATGAGTTTGAATACACGAAAGTAAAATTTTCCTAATTTCACTTAATTTCCTTAATATTTTATATTTGATTTTTAGCAAACAATTATACTATGCATTGCTGTGAGGATTGTTAAGTCGACATCCAGAGATCATTTGGATTCTTCTGTTACTTTTCTTTACAGTGAGCTGGAATTGGATTATATCACAGCCATTCCAGGGGAAAAAACCCTAAGAAATTGACCTACTTCCCCACCTTCACTCATCAACCAGATATGACTTTTAAAGGAGCTCTTTTTCTCTTGGGATTATAGTTAAGTGTTTGAGACATTTATAAAAATAATAAAAAATGCAATGAATTATAAAATAAACATTCCTGAACCAAGCACCAATAAGTGATAATTTCTAAGATTTTTTTTTGTCACAGTTGTTTTAAATCTTTTTCAAATAAACAAATCAAACATTAAAGTCCCCTCTGAATGTCACTGCCAGTTCCATATCTTCTTCCCTCTCCAGTGGCCACTACTTGGATGAATTAAGTGGATATCTTTAATAGTCTATTATTTACACATTTTATGTATAACAACACAAGGTGTTGATTTATCTTCATGAGTGGCTTAAAAAAGATTTTAATGAATGGTATTATACTGTACATATGCTACATATCATTGTGCACATTTTAAAATTTAACATACATGTTTTAGGTCTCACCATCAGTCTATTCTTTTTAACTGTCTCATTAAGTAAACACTTGAGTCATCCTTTCCCCAGCTGATGAACATGCAGGTGGTTTAAATGTTTTAAATTATAAATAGGACTGCAATAAATTTTCTTGTCCATGTTTTCTTGTGTACATGTCCATAATATTCTCTGGTGTATATGTGTGTTTAAGTATAAACATGTATATATATATATGTGTGTGTGTGTATATATATATATATATATATAAACATGTATGTGTATATATATATAAATGTATATATATATATATATACACACACATATATTTGTGTGTGTGAGTGTGTGTGTATTTTCAGAATTACTGGGTCAGAGGAATACATTTACTCAGAGAACCAAATTGCTCCTTCGAGGGTATATTGTCAATGTATATTGCTTTATATTTTTTCTGGATATGATGATTCCCATTTATTTCTTCACCAGCACTTGATCTTATCACACCTTTAAATATTTGCTGATCTGATGGGTGAGAAACTGTATTTCTTGTTATTATTTCAATTTGAAATTCCCATATTACAAGGTTGAAAATATGTTTATCTGCATTTAAGATTTCTCTTATGTGAATTGCCTATACATTTCCTTTACCCATTTTTAAAATACAATTCTCAAATGCTCAAATCCTTTATATTCAATGGCAGAGTATTTATATAAAAACTATGTAAATTATAAATCATCTCTAGATTACTTCTAACATCTAATACAAGGTAAATGTTATGTAAATAGTTGTTATATTGTATCTTTTTAATTCGTATTATTTTTTATTGTTACATTGTTATTCCTCCCCCTTCATATTTTCAGTCTGTGGTTAGCTGAACCCGCGATGTGGAAGCCATGGATATAGAGGACCAACTATACTATTTTTTGTCTTTTACTTACTGATTTAGTATTTCTCTGTATATATAGATATTTGCCCTTCGTTATACATAACGAAAGTATTTTCAGGTGGGTCATCGCATAACCAACATCTCTTATTATACGTTGGCTTTTTGTGTTTTCTTTCATTATACATTCATTTTCTATTTCAACATTGTAAAATTTACCAGTCTTATCCTTTATGTGTTTTGCATCTCATATTTATGAATTTCTCCATGACCCATTTGAAGACCATTTAGACAGTCTCACATGAGTTTAGATTTGAAGGTTTGGTTTTTGACATTTAGATTCTCCCAAAGTTCTAAACCATACATATTCTTCCCTTCTTGAGCTTGCCTTCCTCATTCAAAAATGTTTTATGTGCTTGCCCCACCCTTGGAAGAGTAGGGTTGTCCTTCTCCTTTCTGCCTTCTTTGTACCCTTACCCATAACTTTCTTGCATGCATTCTATTCTACCTGAGAGGTCCTTAGGACAAAGCTTTTGTCTTAATTCATACATTTGTCTTCAGCTACTAATGTAGTATTTGGAAGAGAACAGGCACTTAAGAGTGAGGAGAGAGGAGTGTATTAGCACAGTGTTGGGCTGCAGTGAGGACTAGAGAGTTACATTTGTAAGAATACCATTGCGTTCTGAATTAGGCCAACTGACACTGAAATATCCATGCTTAAAGGGACAGCAAAAAATAGAGTATCCTGGAAGGCTGAGCAGAAAGTTTAAAAACTTGGAAAGTCTGCTATGGAAGGAAAGAGGAAGGGCTTCGTGAAGCACGGTCTAGAGTCTTGATCATTATTGTTGACTCAACAAAAATCTATCACATGCCTACTACTTGCCAGGCACTGCTCAAGACAAATTACAGAGATTTGACTCCCAAGACACTTGAGAAGTGGCACAACCCTCATTAAAATGTCTGAGATACAGAGTAGCTTATCAAAGCTCACTCTGCAAAGAAGTGACAGATATAAATATGTCCTCTGGGCAACATCAAAGACCTTGCCCCAACACTAAACCTTGGTGCAGGTGCAGGTGTGACTCATTTGCTCTGCCATAGAGAAGCAGAATATTGCAAACCTTAAGCCCATGAGACTACCCGAACTTCCTTCCTGGTTCTCCCACTTGGGAGCATGAGATCTTGGTCATGTCATTTAATTGTTCTAAATGAGAATGCAATTACTACCTGCCTTATACCTGCCTTATAGAGTTTTATGCATGTTAAATAAATGTATGTTAAAAATTTAAAACATTCTTGGCACATGTGTCACATAAATTATCTATTATGGTTATCTAATGGGATATCCTCTAGTGTCATCACAAAACTTATTCTCAGTATTGCTGGAAGGTAGAGCTGAGCCAATGGGCAGAAGTTGCTGAAATTCAGATTTAAATTCGATATAAAAGACATTTCAAATAACTAGAGTGGTCAGAGCAGTTTCCCAGAATAGTAAGCCCCTACCACCTTAGGGAGAGGTTTTTGGCTGCATTTAGAGGACTTCTGTGTGGAAGGTTAGACTAGGTGGATTCTTTTGAGAATCTTTAGAGTGTTAGGATTCTTTGAGTCGATGGCAATATCCACCCATGTTCCAGGCCAGTGACATCATTTGGCATGCTAATGAATGGAAATCTTTTCATGCAGGCCGGCCGATTCAAGCCATGCGTACGATGAAAAGGGCAAATCTTTTCATGTGAAATTGTGCATGAATAGAGACTCATTGCCCACAGAAAATGCATTTTGGGGAAATAGCTTTCAACAAAGCAGGGTGAGAACACACTGTGAGCTCTTGTGATTCAATTATTTGCAAAGGAACTCAGGCTAATGTTGGAGAAGCCATTGGTCTTGTTATAGGCTGAATATTCTCTAGAATCAGATGTGTACATGACTAAAACACCATGGTCACCCTATGGGATGGAGGGGACATGAGGGAAGGGAATTATTATTGACAGTGTATCTATCCTGCATAAGGCAGTGAGCTTGGCACTGGATATACTGTCTTATCCACTACTCGACAGCCAGTGAAACTAAAGCTCAGAGTGGTTAAGAGACAATGCTCAGAGTCACGCAGCTAGAAGTTGTGAAGCCAGGATTTCAACTGTTTCTTACTGTAGACTAGTAGTCAGAAGCCAGTAGCCTATAAGTCATTACCAGTCTGTAAGAACGTGAAAAAGAATTGAATTAATTGATAACATTTAAAATTCATGGAATTACATAAAAGACAAATCTAGATTTCCATATTCTTTTGAAGAGTTAGAAGCCTTGGCAACACCAGATCCCCAGCTGGGCTTGGTGACAATGAGATGGAGTGAAGTCAGAGTAGCCACTGCCCCAATAAGCTTCAGGGCATGTGCTTTCCAGTTGTCCACAGTCCTCTCCACTCCCTGTAGTGCTATATCTTAATTTTAGTGGCCACTTAATCCATGCAGCAATTTGAGTCATGATCCCCATTCTATGTACTGTGCTATCAAAACAGAACAGGAGATGGAAGAGGATGGAAGAAAGTAGAATAGGGAGAGAGAAAAAAAGGAAGTGAGATGGAAAGGAAGGAGAGAGGTGAAAAAATTCAAAGCCAAGAGGTGGACTTGAGATGCTACAACCAAAAACATTATCCTGCCTCTGCGTTCTGCTTAGCTGACCAGGAGAGCTATTCTATTTTGCAAATGCCAGCAGCTCAGCACTCATCTTGTTCTGGATGCTTTCATTTTAGGAAACATTGCAAATCCATCCTGGTCAAAAAAATATCAATATGCATGATACTTCAAACAGTAGTTTTGGTCAAGCAGAGGGCTGCTGGGATAAGGAAAATAAGGATGGAATGTCTCCTTGGTGCACTAAAGAGGTCCTGTGCCATACCTACAGTCAAGGCGCCACCTGATTCTTTCTCTCCTTTGTTGCTGGGCCATCCTATTTACCTGGAAAGGGATATTTTCCCCTGGATATTCAGAAGCTCTCAATTTACACATATTTAGTGCTGATCACCTTGAAGATGCCATCTCTCCTTCTCTTTTTGTGTTTCTATCACTTTCCTTTTGTATCCAGGCTCTCAAAAATGTCCTCCCTCCTGCTTTATTTCTAACCATTCAGTATCTGTTCTCCCAAAGAGCAGGGAAGACCCCATCAGTGAGCTTTGGATGCTCTTCTTACAGGCATTTGATGCTATACTTCTGGTTTCTAACACTGCCTTTGTGACACAGGTCACAGCCCTTTCGCTTTTCTCCTGCCTCCCTGTGTGACCCTCGGCTAGTCAGTGAACCTTTCTGAAATTCTGATCTTTTCTCCAGTTAAATCCTACTTCACACCATTGTAATAAACACTCAATGAAACAACAAATGTGAAAAGGTCTATCCTAGTCCCTAGCAGATTACATGTTTAATAAATAGTAGTTGAAATGAAATCTCTACTTTTAACCACCAATGGAACTCTCGGCAAGTCTGTTGACTTCTGTGGGCTTTTCCTTCTTGACCTGGGAAACAGAAGGGGCTAAACTAGATCTCTCAGATGTCTTAAAGCCAAATGCTCTGTTTGCTGAGCTGCAGGCATCCTCAGGTTGCCTCTCCTACCCACTGTGAGAAACTTGAAGGTAGATATCATATCCCTTTATCTTTGTATCTGTACTGTCTGGCATGACACTGCAGCTCAATAAAATATGATTTTATCACTGATGCAGCAGCTCTAGCCACACAAACTCCTCTCATTTACTGGTGTCAGAAGTCTCAGAACTCTAGGGCTGATTTTAACATTTTGATCATACTGCTAAGTCCCTCCCAAGGCTCCTCCTTGGGTATAGTATTTCCTGTAAACTGCTGCTTTGGGGCAGCCACCAAAGGTGGCTAATTAAGGCTTACTGCTCAGCCTTAGCTGATTGGATACTGCTGAACACCTGATGCTATGGTACAAAATCCAAAGGTTGATCAGACCAACTTCTTATTACCTGGGAGGTGGCCTAGTGGGAGGAGGTGAAGGGGAAGAAGAGGAGAGCATCACAGAGAAAAAGTGTAGACATCAGATTCCTTGTTGAGAATCTGAACCAGGAACTGTGAAGGGCATGATATAGCTAGAAGGAGCAGCTAAAAATGACAGATGCAGACAGAGAAATGTGAGGAGAAGGCAGGGCCATGAAGAAGGGCTACACCTCGAGGAGTTTTGATAAGTCTTGAGTCGAAGTGGGGCAAGCAGGTCCTGAGACATTGGTGCATCTATAAGAGGAGACAAAGGGGCTCTTGAGCAGCAGTCAGAGGGAGATGCTACCTCTTAGCCACCCTCTCTCAGCCCTGATGGCTCTCCGGTTCCAGTCCTACAGTAAATCTGCTTTTAGTTAGGACGCTTTGAGGGAGAATTGGTGACTTTAAACTAGAAGCGGCTGACCAGATCAAAGACTTAAAACCTGTTGCAGAAGATTAGGTTGAAGAT
The DNA here is from genome assembly GCA_963573385.1 of Cacajao melanocephalus. Taxonomy (NCBI): domain Eukaryota; kingdom Metazoa; phylum Chordata; class Mammalia; order Primates; family Pitheciidae; genus Cacajao; species Cacajao melanocephalus. The sequence goes on along the minus strand of CAUYLG010012857.1, from coordinate 2,856 downwards.
GGAAGAGGATAGAGAAAAAGGAGAAGGGAAGGAGGAAGATGGAGAAGAAAAACATGGGAGAGAAAGGATGCAAAGGAACCAGGAAGGCAGGGTGGGAGCAGTTATCAGGGGCAGTTAGATCCAACAGGGAAGAGATTCAGGCTGAGGGCTGGGCACTCCCAGGGTTTCCTCCTCAACCACCACAATAAGGATAAGGGGACTCTTCTCTCCATTTCTGTTCTTTACTTAATAAATAAATAAATAAGACAAACCTGCCTGTTTCCTCCCTGGAGAATTGAATGCGATCAGTTCTGGCCGTTAAGCCCCCTGGAGAAATTCACGGTGTTCAGGAAACATTAAGAGACTGAAAGAGAGATGGTTTCTAAATCTCAGAGGAAGAAGCTTCGCAATGAAGTTTTGGACCTAATCATTTTATCCCTTGCCTCGGCCTGGTCACACTGCCAATTCCCCCAGCAGTAGCAATTGCTCACAAAGAGAATCTCAGAGTTCAGGAGCAGATTCAAACCCACAATCAAATAGAAGCTCGACTTCTCCGCTCATATAATTTCTGGTAAACACTGTCAATTTCAGACTTCCAAATGGAAAGTATATTTTTATTCATTTTAAGTTATCCTTGCTTTCATTTTCTTGGCAAATGGGACAATTGGGCAACCCAAGGGGTTTGATTTTCTGTATTTATTTATATTTTTCAACCCATATATACACCTGTCAAGATAGAAGCCAGGTTTTGATGTTGAGACAAAGGAAACACCATTCTTGCAGGTCCCAAATGGGATATTCTAGAGGACTGGGGTGTGAGGACATCATTGCTTTTATGCTTTATAACAAATTAAAGGCAAGCTTGGCTCAGCTTTTAGCTGGGATGGAGTATTAGCAAATGAATGAATTATTCTCTGTTCATAAAACAAAATAAGCTTTCTATTGGCTGGGCTAGAGGTCTTCTTCCATTACAGATCATTAATAAATGAAAGTCTATTTTGATTTCACAGGCCAATTTGTCATCAGTGTCACACTGATGAGCACACTGGTGTTGTGAAAAGAATTAGATTTTGGAGTGTGAGAGCCAGGGATAATGATTCAAGGCTCTAGAATGTACTAAACTGTGGCTTGTGGTAACTTTTCGTTATCCTGTCTGAGCTTTCCCCTTAACATCTGATAAACCAAAGTAACAGAATCTAATGTATACAGTTCTTATAAGGGTTAAATAAAGTCATCAATGCAAAGTGAGTGGCCACATGCTTGACACTTGGTAAGCATTCAATAAATCTTCCTTCCTTCCATACAAGAAACTTGGTAATTTAAACAACTAAGACTCAGGAATAGCCCTGCCCTAGGCAACATAATATTTCACCACTGCAACTGGATTACAAGCAAAAGGGTAATTCATGAAGTTGCCGACCTGTGTTCCCCGGGGCTGGAACAGCATGTTGGTTTCATAAAGACAATGAGAGGTGATCCCTTGCAGCAGCTGTGTTCTGCCTGGGTCAGAAGCAAGTTCACCTGGGGTCTCTGGCCTACCCTTGCCCATGTCCAGGAACTGCAGTCTTGGGCTACCTGCCCTCAACGTGACATTTAACACAGGAAGCATAGAAAAAGCCCACAATTTTTCTACAAACGTGGCCGATTGCCTCATTTATAGGAATCGAGGCCCTGCCTGATGGATGGTTGGAAATATACCTGCTGCCCTCGACTGTAGTGGATTTTTCTGGACGTGTCCCTGGACCTAGTGAGAACTGTAGGCTTTTAGCAGTGAGCTTGGCTGACCCCTCTGAGGAAGAAGTTTATAGAAAAACAAGTGCCTGGGCCTCAGAAGCAGGAGGAAAGCATTTCAATGCCTGGGTTTTCTCTTTAGTAGCTCTCTGACTTCTTAGGCAAACTGTTGAACATTCTGAAATCTGTTTTCTCATATGTAAAATGAGACTACGAGGGCCTACATCTCATGAAAACTGGATTTTCAAATAATATAAAAGCGTTAGGTGTCTGTGACCTGGTAGACTGTTTATCGACATCTCTTTCTATGATGTTTATCCACATTTCATCTTATTTTTGCCCTCTTTAGAAAACATTGTATAGCTCATCATCACACTTGTTACCCTAACTCTGAGAAGAAGATAAAATTACTCTTCCTTCATATGTTAATGATGGAATCTGAAGTGCAATGAAGTTCTGGGACATTCTTAAGTGGCATGCTTGTAAATGGCAGAGTCGGGGTTTGAACTTAGATCTTCCAATTCTCGAAGTACAATTCTTTTACTTCCAATTCTAGAAGTAAGACTGGCAAGTCCAACCACAAGTTAGAATCAAAGAAAGGGGTTTCAGAATCACAGAGATACAATCACCCAGAGTCTAATCTTCCCATTTTATTTTATTTTATTTTATTTTTGCTTAATCTTTTTTAAAATTATATTTTAAGTTCTGGGGTGCATGTGCAGAATGCACAGGTTTGTTACATAGGTATACACATGCCATGGTGGTTTGCTGCCTCCATCACCCCATTATCTACATTAGGTATATCTCCTAATGCTATTCCTCCCCTTTCCCCCAACCCCCTGCTATCCCTCCTTTAGCCCCCACCCCCCTATAGGACCCAGTGTGTGATGTTCCCCTCCCTGTGCCCATGTGTTCTCATTGTTCAACACCCACTTATGAGTAAGAACGTGCAGTGTTTGGTTTTCTATTCTTGTGTCAGTTTGCTGAGAATGATGGTTTCCAGATTTATTCATGTCCCTGCAAAGGACATGAACTCATCTTTTTTTATGGCTGCATACCATTCCATGGTGTGTATGTGCCACATTTTCTTTATCCAATCTATCATTGATGGGCATTTGGGTTGGTTCCAAGTCTTTGCTATTGTGA